>LR749506.1:0-212025 GCA_902729485.2 Mus minutoides | reverse complement strand
AAAAAAAAAAAAAAAAAAAAAAAAAAAAAAAAAAAAAAAAAAAAAAAAAAAAAAAAAAAAAAAAAAAAAAAAAAAAAAAAAAAGAAAGAAAGAAAGAAGGAAACACTAAGATAACCCGATTAGCAGCTGATGGGCTGTTAATCCTCTCTTGTTCTCTACATTGAACAGTTTAGGGGAAGGTTTGGGTCATAGCTAAATGTCTGTGTCCTGAAAATCACCTGACCAAATATCTTAGTTTGACTGGGTCTTCCAGAAACACCTAAGCTAAAACTGAAATAGCAGATTTATTGGGACAACTGGTCAACCTGCTAACATGGTGTCTTAGTCATTGTTCTATTGCTATGAAGAGACACCATGAACAAGACAACTTTTATAAAGAAAACATTTAATTGGTGCTTGTTTACAGTTTCAGAGATTTAGTCCATTATCATCATGGTGGGAAGCATGGTAGCATGCAGGCAGACATGGTGCTGAAGAAGGAGCTGAGAGTTCTACATCCAGATCTGCAGGCAGCAGGAAGAGAGAGATATTGGGTCTGGCTTGGACTTCTAAAAACTCTCCAAAGCCCACCCCCAGTGACACACTTTCTCTAGCAAGGCCACACCTCTTAATCCCTCTCAAGTAGTGCCACTCCCTGATGACTAATCATTCAAATATATGAATCTGTGGGGGGCATTCTTATTCAACTGCCATGAAAGATTATCAGTGCCAGCTGGTGCCTGATTGGCATGACAGTTCTTTCTTTAACTACAGTCTCTTATTTATTGTATGTGGGAGGGTGCTTACCACAGTATGTGAGGGGAGGTCAGAGAGCTACTTATTGGAGTTGATTTGCTCCTCTGCCTTGTAAGTCCTGGGGATTGAACTTAGATCTTTAGGTATGGTGGCAGGCACCTTTATCCGCTGAATCTTCTCATCAGCCCCAGTTGCATCTTATGGGTAAGGAGAGTGTGTGGCTGGGCTAGCTGCAGATGGCATATTCAAGCATCTTGTGCAAGGTTTGCCTAGAGCCTGATAGGAGAGGACTGAGGATGTGACATCTTCTCTGGGTATCAGGGAGGCCTATATGGCTATTCTGTGGAGGTCCAGGAGATTACTGTTTTGGAATTCCTGCGGGGGGGTTCCCTGGAGGTCTGTTCTTGGGATGTGAGGGGGTGCGGTGGGGTAACCCAGGCACTTCTATAGGGTGTAGTCTTCTGCCTCCAGGAAGCAGCTGGTACCTGCCATTTTCAGGAGCTTCTTTTCTGGGACCAATACAGAGCAAGCCTCAGTTCCACACCCTCAGCCTCCTCTATTTGAATACTCTGAATGGAGCTGATTGCCTAAATTAAAGGTATTATGCTATAATGATTGTTATAATTAAAACTATTATCATCTGAAAGAGACCAGAACATGAGAAACCACTGCAAAGACTTTTAAAGCTTTTAAGGCATGTTTTTTGAACCAGATAAAAGCGGGCTTTGTGTGGAGTGGTTTAAAGAGAGGGAGAGAGGTGAGTGGCCACCTGTGGCCTCTGAAATGTGGTGGCACCACAGGAAGCCTGGTTCCCAGCAAGGTGGGTGGCAGCCTCAGGGGATCTGCCCACAGGGAGGGGGGCAGCACTGCCACTTGGCCTAGAGCCAAGATGCAGGCTTTGAGCAAGGTAGGCATGCTAGCAGAGGTTTTGAGGGAACTGGGGCCCGCCTGGGATCAGACAGGACAATGTTCTGAAAGGCACAGCCTTTGAAAAGATTGACTTGTCTTCTGCCATAGGTCCCTTAGTTTTGCCTCCCTCAGGAAGGGAGACAGCAAGCGGGGCCTGGGCACGTGAGGCTACAGAGCCTTCACATGGCAGTGGGAAGGGGCAGAGGCTCTAGGGGTCAGCTCAGGAAGGGTCAGGGTGGGGGCAGGAGTCAGACTCACAGCAGTGTCGGACTTGGCAATTGGTTTACCCGAGGCTCAGGACTTGATAGGGTGTGGAGATGAAGCCAGAGCTTTATTTTTTTTAAAGCTTTAACTCTCTCTGTCTTACCAGCAAGTAAGAAAACTAAGAGTTTACGGGGGAATGGGTGAGGCTAGAACTCCCAACTTAGAGGGTGTTATGGCCTTACTTTGGAGCTCTTCCTTGAGAGCCAGGCTGACTTTCCCACATGTATACATGTGGGAATGAGTGTGTGTGTGTGTGTGTGTGTGTGTGTGTGTGTGTGTGTGTGTGTGATGATACTCTGCAGGATCCCAAGATGGACACACCTGGTACACGGTCACAGGGTTTCTCTGTGTAGCTCTGGATGTCCTGGAACTCACTTTGTAGACCAGGCTGGCCTCGAACTCAGAAATCCACCTGCCTCTGCCTTCCGAGTGCTGGGATTAAAGGCGTGCGCCACCACGCCCGGCTTTCTGATCCTACATTCTTGATTCCTGTGCTGTACTGTGACGAGGAAGGTGATGTCCACCCACGTGCCACTTTGGTGTAAGATATATTCTGAGCTAAAGGTAATTGAGAAGAGCCCAGGGGAGATGGCCCAATCAGTAACGAGCTTGTCAGGCAAGCACAAAGGCCCACGTTTTGATCCCCCAGAAGCCATATAATAAAAGTTTATTTCAGTCATTTTCTCATGGGCTTAATAAACTCACGGAATAACTTTGGTCAGAGCTAGAACATTTTAAGAGTCTGGCGGGCAGGCAGTGAAGACTTTGCCTCTGACCTGCCTGCAGCTGTCATCTCAATTTAACTCATCGGCTATAGATGCATAGACTTCTACCCTAGCCCATGAATAGAACCAGCATAGAATTTTGCTTTTTCCTAAACCTGAGACCTTTGTTCTCTTCATGGAATACACCTTTATTTTGCCAAATCTGTGCCTCCTGATCTGCAATTCCTAAGGCCTCAAATGAAGCTCTTTCATAATTTCCAGCTTGATATTGATCGATGATATGGTAGTTTAAAAAAAAGTTCCAAAAAAAAATGTTCCTTAGGCATTTGAACCGTTTGGTGGCTTTGCTTAGGGAGGTCTTGGCTGAAGGAGAGCTCTGAGTGTTTAAAGCCTTTCACCATTTCTGGTTCATTCTCTGCTTCACCCTTGTGGCTAAGGAGGTGAAGTCTCAGCTTCCTGCTCCAGTGTCTGTGCCCAGTGCTTGTTGCAACATTTTTTAGCCATGATGGATTCTTGTCCCATTGGAACCATGAACAAAAATAAACTCCTTCTTTTATAAGTCACTTTTGTGTTTTATCCCAGCAATGGAAAGATAACCAGTACAAATTTTTATACCTACATACTGTGTGGGTGTTGGTGGTGGTGGTGGTGAGGTGTTTGAATCTAATACATGTGGTTTGAATAAAAATATCTCTCACAGGCTCATATATTTGAATACTTCATCCCCAGTTGGTAGAACTGTTTGGGAAGGATTAGGAGGTGTGATCTTATTGGAGGAAGGATGGGGTTTCAGGTTTCAAGAAACAAACAAACAAACAAACAAACCAAAACTCACACAATTTCCAGTGGGTCCTCTTTGCTTCCTGCTTGCAGTTTTTTTTTTTAAGATTTATTTATTATTATACATAAGTACACTGTAGCTAACTTCAGACCTGCCAGAAGAGGACGTCAGATCTTATTACGGGTGGTTGTGAGCCACCATGTGGTTGCTGGGATTTGAACTCAGGACCTTCGGAAGAGCAGTCAGTGCTCTTACCTGCTGAACCATCTCTCCAGCTCCTCCTGCTTGCAGTTTTTGAGATGTGAACTCTTAGTTCTTCCTGCTTCTGTGCTCCCTCAAACTGCATGCCCCCAAGAAATCCTTCCTTCTAGAAGATGTCTTGGTCATAGTATTTTATCACAGCATGATCAAACTAACATACAGTATACAATTATTTGCAACTTGCATATCTTACTAAATAACACGCCTTGGAGATCACTTTCCTGCCAACACCTTCTTGTTTTGAATGTAGCAGCGTTTACTCGTTTATACAATGTAACTAGTAATTGTAAAGCTGAAAATGATAGAAAAGAGATCCCATCCTTTCAGTCAGCGGTTGAGCAAACACCGGAGAGGCAGTTACTATGGAGAGTCAGGAGGCTGAGATGTCACTCATTTGGTAGAGTGCTTGACTAGCATGCAAGGTCCCAGCCACACCTGCAATTGTAGCACTTAGAAGGTGGAGGCAGGAGGATTGGGGACAAGATCATTCTGGAGTACACAGCAAGTTTGAGGTCAGCCTGGGCTACCTGAGGTCCTGTGTCAAAAGAAGAGGAGAAAGGCAGGAGTGGGGAGAAGGAGAGAAGGGGCAGGAAAGACTCGGGACTAGGGAGACTTTTTCTCTTACTGTTGGTTGGAGAGTTACTGTGATCTTCGGTTTTTTAAGGATTTAAAAGATGCTTATTTATTTTTATTTTATGTGTATTGGTGTTTTGCATGCATGTATGCCCGTGTAAAGGTGTTGGATCCTGTGGAACTGGAGCTACAACCAGTTGTAAGCTGCGATGTGGGTGCTGGGAATTGAACCCAGGTCCTCTGGAAGAACAGCCAGTGCTCTTAACCACCAAGCCATTGCTTCAGCCCCTGATACTAGGATCTTGCTGTGGTAGACCCTCAGGTCCCAGGTCCCTGTGATCTCTGTCAAAAAGAACTCATAGGATATAGCACAAGAGACAGGCAGGGTTTATTACAAAGTAGGGTACCCTCAAGGGAAGAGTGCAGGCATGGCCAAAGGAATATTGAAGAGCAGAGAGTGACCAGAGAGACCACTGTGGCAGCCTGCAGTTTTAGGTAGCCTTTATCCTATGTTTGGAAAGTTTTTGGAACAGACTTCTTCCTGGGGAATCATACCCTGTCTAGGTGATTGGCAGGCCCATTTGGATTAACTCTTAAATCGGGACAGTGTGTCTATAGCTTTTGGCATTCTCACCATCTTTTAGGCAGCTAAGAATGCCATGTCTCCATGTAGGGGCGAGATAAGGCTCAAACTCCTCCAGTCTTTTGACCAGTAATCAAAGTTCTGTAGCTTGATTTCCTGGTTTTACAGTCTGCTGATTATGAGGGTTAGGGTTCATCCTAATGACCTTCAAGCCTGCTGATGATCGGACTGGCTACCTAAAAGGGGTAAGTGCAGATTGTGTGTGGGGAAGGGAAGCAGGGGCGAGGGGGGGGGGCACATGTTTATCTAAACAATCTGTGTCTAGCTCTGCAGCTTACATGACACAGAGGCATGTCCGGCAATGTTTTCATACCTCATGTCAAATGCAGCAGGAAAGCAGCCAGGTTTTGAGTCTTTGCTAGGTTTTAGGTTCCTGAGGTCAAGTGGTGAGTCTTCAGTCGAGTCACAACTGACAGGAAATACAAACGGATCTCACTTACTCAGATCTGCTGCTTTCTAGTTCTATGCTTTTTAACACTCCGGGTTCTAGGTGCATGAGTACCTAACTATGGCTATTGGGCTTACAATGAATGACAGGTGCCTCCTTCCAGTTTCCAAGAAACACCTGCTCCAATATTTAAGCGTTTTTTATTCTTGTACTGTTTACATTTTCACCACGTTTCTATTCGACTTAAATTAACAGCCATCTCTTGACTTCTAAGAGTTTCTAGATGATCCATCAGGTTTCCCTTGGTGGAAGGGGAGACAGTCTCTCTGCCTCTCCAGAAGCTTTCCCACCTCCTCGGAGCACATTAAATCTTTATTTAGAACAAATCAATATTCAGTGTTTACATTATTATGCACATGTAGCTGTTCTTCACAGAGTCACATGTTACAGTTAAGTACCAGGAGTCTATTTCTCCCTTACAATTTTTAATGTTCTCAGAAGTTAATAATTGCTGTTTCTTTTTCATTGGGTTTGCTTCCTGTGTACCAAGTACAGATTATTTCCCAAGCTCCATGATGGAACTGACAGCCTCTGAGCATCTCTAAGACTCCAGGCAACCTGCTTGCTTTCTTTGTTTTGGTTGCAGTCATTATGGAGGCTTCCGGTGTCTCCTGATTTGGACCACTGTTGTCTAGCAGATTTTCATGGAAAGCTTTTCCACCACAGTCTTTGGAGGGTACTCCCTGGGGTCTGCATTTCACACATAGGAAGGGACAGGGTCTTAATACCTTCAAGGGTCTGCTCCACATGACCTAACTTTTCCCCACTAGGTCCCCAGTAATAAAGGTTCCATAGGCTCTCACGAGTGGCATGGGCTGGTGTCTCAGTTATTTGAACTGTCACCTTGACACTGCTTAGAGTCATCTGAGAGGGAGTTTTAAATGAGGGATTTCCCAGGCAAGATTAGCATCTCTGCTGGGATTATAGGCTTGTGCCACCAGGGCCAGTTTTATGTGATGCTGGGGAAGGAAGAAAGGAGGAGGGGGGAGGAAGAGAGGACAGAAAGGAGGGAGAGAGGAAAGAAAGCAGAGGGAGAGAGAGAAAGAGAGAGGAAGAACAAGAGGGGAGGCAAAGAGTGGCAGAAAGCATGGTGAAGAAGGAAGAAGAAGAGGAAGGGGAGGAGGAAGAGGAGGAGGGAGAGTAGGGGAGGAGGGAGTGGAGGAGAGGAGGGGAGGAGAAAGGGGAGGAGGGGAGGAGAAGGAAGAGGAAGAGGAGGAGGGAGAGGAGCAAGAGGAGGAGGAGGAAGAGGAAGAGGAGGAGGGAAAGTTAAGACAAAAAGCTAAAAAGAAAAGTACATATGCACCAGTCAGTAAACACAAACAAGCCTTTTTAAAAAGTCCATTTATTTGGGTTTGTGTGTATATACACATGTCCATGTGTGTGTAGAGATCAGAGGACAGTTCTGAGAGTCAGTCCTCTCTTTCCACCATGTGGGTTCCTGAGATCAAATACAATAGTCAGTCTTGGCTGCAAGTACCTTTACCCACTGAGTCATCTTGTCTGCCCTTCAGAAAGAATCCAAATGGGAAAGACATTATAAGTAAGTCTCATTCCCACTGAGGTTCTGGCAGGAGTGGGCTTTAGCTCCCTCTGCCAATCTGCAATCCTGCTTTGTGTCCTTGGGAAACAGTGAAAGCTGGGGTGGTCACCTGTTCTTGGTCATCAGTGCTCTGCCTGCATACATGTCTATGCTTTGTGTGCATGCAGTACCTATGGACGCCAGAAGAGGGCATTGGATTCCCTGGAACTGGAGTTACATGGTTCTGAGCCATCCATCATGTATGTGATTGAAATTAAAACTCAGGTACTCAGCCGGGCGTGGTGGCGCACGCCTTTAATCCCAGCACTCGGGAGGCAGAGGCAGGTGGATTTCTGAGTTAGAGGCCAGCCTGGTCTACAGAGTGAGTTCCAGGACAGCCAGGGCTATACAGAGAAACCCTGTCTTGAAAAACCAACCAACCAACCAACCAACCAAACAAACAAACAAACAAACAAACAAAAAAAAACAACTCAGGTCCTCTGGGAGAGCAGCCAGTGAGCACTCTTAACTGTTGGGCTGTCTCTCCAGCCCCTTGAGTTAGTTATGTTTCCTGTTTGCAGGGAGTAAAAGTTCTATTGGTAAGGTTTTCTCCAGAGATTGACCCTCCGATGGGTGGGCTGGCTCTAATCTCAGCTTTGTGTAAGAGACCAAGGCTCCATGAAGCCCACCCACAAGGTATGGCAGCCCCACATTTGTGCACATGGAACTATATCCATCTATGTCTCCTGGCCTTGGTTGTGACCGAGTCTCAGCCATGTCACCAAGGCCACCCTTTGTTTCTAGTTTCTCACTCTGTGGTTGGTGATCTCCTTCATGGTCACAAAATGTCTGCAGGGACTTTACCCAGCCCTCACTCTTTTTTTCTCCCTCCTTCTCCATTTCTGAACCAATTGGTTTTTATTTTACCATTTGAGGATCTGATAAATGCATGTAGTGTGTTTTGGTCAAATAATTTCTTCCTTTCTATGCCTGAATTCCTCCCCTTTCCCTCAATTCACATGCTCTCTCTTTTAATTCACCTAGTGCTGCCTATATATCTATGGATGTAGGACCGCAGAACCGGCAACCTGTGAGGAACCACATCTCTCACTATCCTTCTTTCCATAGCTATCAATTACCAATAGCATCTCAATTAGGGGGGGGGCACTTTGCAAGGCCCTTCTCTGCCCATGTTAGCATTTTGTCTGGCTAGTTTATAGCTACCATAAGTTCGTGTGGGCAGTGGCCCTGCTAGGTCCAGCAAGGTATGTTTTCTTGCAGATGTCAGCTGTTCTTGCTAGCCGCTATTCTTGCACGTGAATGAATGTCAGGTAGAAAGGATGAAAGCCCTTGCTGTTTATCTCCAGGATGTCCTGGAACTTAGTAGGCAGACTAGGATGTCTTGGAATTTGTGGCAATCTTTCTGTCTCTGCTTCTTGAGTGCTGGGATTACAGGTGTGTACCACAATGCCTGGCACCTCTCTCTCTCTCTCTCTCTCTCTCTCTCTGTCTTTTCCCCTCTCTCTCTGTCTGTCTTTCCCTCTCTCTCTCTCTCTCCGTCTTTCTCTCTGTGTCTCTCTCTGTCTGTCTCTCTCTGTCTCCCTTTGTCTCTCTCTGTCTGTCTCTCTCTGTCTCCCTTTGTCTACCTCTCTGTCTCTCTCTGTCTCCCTCTGTCTCTCTCTCTCCATCTTTCTCTCTGTGTCTCTCTCTGTCTGTCTCTCTCTGTCTCCCTCTGTCTCTCTCTCTCTGTTTCTGTCTCTCTGTTGTATAGTATATGGAGAACAGAAGAAAACCTCAGGGGGTTGTTCCCAGAAAGCTGTCCATCTTTTCTTGGGTCTCTTATTAGCCTTGAACTCCCCAAATAGGTCTACCTAGCCTTTGAGCTGTAAGCATCTACCTGTCTCTGTTTCTCCACTTCTGGGGTTATAAGTGCTTGCACCACCATGCCTGACTGTGCAGGCTCTGGGGATCCAACTCCTATGCTCACAAGGTAAGCACTTTCTGATTAAGCCATCTGGAGCAGCCCCTCCACTCTCTTTTTTAGGATAGTTAATTGTTTGAGTCAGTGTTATCTACAGAGGTTTGCAAATCTAAAATAGAATGTGTCCCTTTTATTCTTGCCTTTATCTGTTCACAAATTGGGCTTGATAGTCTCCCATAACTTCTTTACATAGTGATGTACAAGAAAATATGAATGTATAGTTTTGTACGTCCTATCCCTATTTTCCAAACAATAGCATATTGTATGCATTTTCTGACATTTTGCTTATATCGTCTATCAAAACATTTTGATGTATAAAATGCACCTTCACTATGGTTTTATAGCTGTGTCATATTGCATTCCGTGGGTATAACCTTATTTGTTTAACCTGTCATCTTTTGATAGATATTTAGGTTGTTTTTCAATCTGCTATTATAACCAATTCTGCGAATATGTTAGCATTCTTGTAGGATAAATTCCCGGAGGTGGAACGACTCAGGCAAGAGGGATGTACATTAGTAACCTTGACAGCGATCTTCAAATTGCCCTTCCTAGGATCTGCACAGTTCATGCTCCCGTCAGCAATATTTAAAGGACCCGCTTCCCCACACCAACACAATGTGTTCTCAGCCTCTTGGTGTCTTGCCAGTCTGGCGGATGAAAATGGTCTGTGCATCTCTATTTAAGTGCTAAGAGACCATTCCCTGCTGCTCCTCCAGCAGTCCTGTGGTTCTGAGCAATGTCTCCTTGGCCAGAACGTTGTCATGTGTTTCTTCCTAAATCATCCATCAACAGGAGGAACAAAATCTTCTAATTGGTCTGAAGTTAATCTGGTTTTACATCCTGTGGTGGGCCTGGGTTCTGGGCCAGATGTCCCAGTGCGTAGTGCCTGCATGGCACTGGGTTACTAATCCTAAGGAGGATGGTGGCCATGGATGGGTAGGTGCTGGGCAGTGTACCCAGTCTCCCAGCCTGTTAAAGGCTGCCTCAGACCTGGGCTGTTAAGGTCAGATAGTGCTGCCTTCATGTGCTCCCATTCTTCTGTGGTTGGTGGTTCTTGGCTGCCTTGGGGTGGGATGATGTCTGTAGTCGTAGGGTAAGTTTGTTCCAAAATCAGATCCAAGATATTGGTCGTACAGACCCTGTCACGGAGGAGTATAGGTCTTAAAACTTGCAGTCTGGGTTCAAATCTCATTCAAAATTTGTTATCTGTTTATTCACCCAGCTCTCTGTGTGTGTGTGCATATGTGTAGGCCAGTGGTAAATTGATGGTGTCAACAAAAATTTGTTTATTTATTTATTTATGTATTTATTTATTTATTTATTTATTTATTTATTTATTGTGCATATGCACACACCAAAGTATTTGCATGGAGGTTGGAGAAAAAAAATTTCAGGAGTGAATTTTCTCATTCACCATGTTGGTCCAAGGGATCGAACTTGGGTTGTCAGCTTGAGGGTAGGCCCGTTCACTCACTGAGCTACCCCACGGGCCCTTCACATTAGTTTTGAGACAGAATCTCTCACCAACTCTAGAGTTCACTCACCAGTTGGGTACAATTTACTGGCCAGCAAGCTCCAGGGTCCTCTCTTCTCTCCCTCTCTAGGGCTGAGTTTACGTGGTGCCTGGCTTTTGACATGGATGTCCCAGATCAGGGCTCAGGCCCTCATATTTGACCAGAGCCACCTCCCTGTCCCCACACCCCAAGCCTCTCCAAGTCCTCTGAGTTCTCAGCTGTAAAGCTGAGCCCAGGACAAAGGCTTCTCTCAGGGGCCCCGTCCATCACCAAGGTTGAAAGCCTGTGTAGCAAGCACACCACATAGGCTTTCCTGAACTAGGATGTCCCACGTCACAAGACGGTTCTGCTAGGTTTTCTATAGGTCATGAGGCCCTGGGAATGGTTGGGAGGCTCAGTTGTCCCAATGTCTCCAGGCCAGGTGTACAGCCAGGCATACAAAAACTACTTATGGACTGAATGAGAGAGTAGCAATAACTTAGGGCAAACAGGCTGCTGCACACCCTAACGGCTCGGCATTCTCAGCCATACTGAGGAGGGAGATCCCCAGTACCAGTCCGCGTCAAAGCATTCACACATGCGTGCCTCCTGACGACATGCACGGTTTATCTATGGCATCTACACTGTATTGATTTATCAATGCCCATTTTGCAGTTGGATCAATAGCCTAATTGCATCTCCGGTTGACATGGGGATACAACCTGTTTGCAGTATAGAGAGCAGTCTTGAGTTGAGAACCTGTCCAAGCCTTTGTTTGCTTTCCAATTTGTAGCTGCTCTTATGACCAGAGGCCAGACTTTGTTGCTCCAACACTAGGATGTCAAGGTCAAGTGAGGCCTGAGGGCTGTGTGTGTGTGTGTGTGTGTGTGTATGTGTGTGTGTGTGTGTGTGTGGGCTTTGCCTGCTCAAGGAAGAAAATGGATGTAGGGTGCCAGTATCTGGGGTGGGTATCAGCCCACTTATTTTTGAGTCTTTGTTCATGTTTCTTGTCCACTGAACATACTAATATGCATGCCTACAGTCTGTCCCACACAGTAGGGTCTATTCTACACAGTAGCATCTGTCTCACAAAGTAGGTCGTAAGTAGTAGGGTCTCTTCCACACAGTAGGCTGTGTCCCACACAGTAGAGCCTATCCCACACAGTAGGGTCTGTCCCACATAGTAGCAGCTGTTAGAACGTTGGCAAACAAATGCCTTAATATTCTTGAAGGGCTTTGGGAGATGTTTCAGAGAAGTTGGCCAAGTTCTGGCAGTAGGTGGCGCTATGTCAAAGTCTGAGGCCCAAGTGTGGAAAGGAAAAGCTTTTCCTGGGAGCTTCCAAGTCCTCAAATAAAATGGAAAATGATGATTAAGCATTCCTGACTTTTAAAAATCTTCAAACAGTACCAAAAGGACTTACTTAGTAAACACAAAGGAATTTTAGTCAATGAATAGAACATCCATTTATTAAGCACCTACTAAGTACCCGCTACAGTATTAGCATATTAATTCTGCAGGAGTGTTCTCTATGTCACACTCCCTTGTCTAATCCATCTCTATTGCTTACCTTTTAGGGGACTGCATTGGTGAATTGTTCTATTAAAGAAGGATTAACGATATTTAAAGTCCTTAATGGGAGAAGAATCACAAAGGAGTTTTTAAGACTAATTTAGACTTGTGTGGAACATTCAACACATTATGCTAATTTTTTTCAGAAGCTGAACAGCTTAGAAGGGGAAAAAAATCAGCCTGTTTTCATCTTGCTGCCAAAGCTGGGTGATCTAGGCCTCATCAATGCTAACAAATGCACTCCTAATAGCAGTTTGCATTTGTTAGGCTGAAGAATGCGTCTCTGGAAAACATTATTAGCGCTTATATTATCTTACAGATTACACTCGCGCTCAACCCAGGGTCCCAGGAAAAATATAATGGCAGATTGAAGCCGATGGGCTATTTTTATGGGATAGAACTTCATTATTTTACAAAGTTGAAAGACATCTTTGAAGATTCAGGGATATGTGTGTGCATGCATGTGTGTGCATGAGATTGTAGGGTAGCAACACTGCCCCAGACTGGGCAGAGGGAGAAGCAACCAGGCCCTGCCCCAACTCCCAGGCTGAGCTCGACCTTGTTGCTAAGCCCTTTCTTTGCTAAACCATAGGCTTCATGGGTTAGGGCACAGGGATTCTGATTTCTATAGGCACTGCTGAGATCATGGGTCCCCTAGCTGAGCAGAGGCTGTCAACCTACAGGACCAGTAGCCAGAAAGACAGGGTTAGACTAGGTGTTTTTTACCAGACTCCCCACAAGTGCTACTTTGCCACATGGGACACCTTTGGGGGTGTGGGGGAATCCCAGGTTTAGGGTGTACTCGAGGGCAGGACTGTGGTTTTGGAGGGCTAAGTGAGAACACAGAGGGGAGGAATATCATCCTGGATCACACTTGGATGGGTCCTGAAGGAGGCAGGCAGGGCCAAAGGGAGGAGAGGAAGGCCAGAAAGCAGGAGTGAGGCTTGGGGTTATGTAGAGTGGCATGTGAGGCAGGGTGTGGGGGGCGGGGACACTGACTTAATATGTCCCCCGGGCTCCCAGGCCCCGAGCCCCTGATTTTTTATTCTTCTTGTGCTTGGATCCGAGATGTAGATCCATGGGACCTTTCTCTTCAAAGGGGCTGTTTCTCCCTTCTCAAAGGCCATTCCCCTGCTGCTGGGCAGGGAAGCAGAGAATCGGTTTTGACCGGCAGGAGTTCTGTGACGTCTTCCCACTTGTGCGCTCACCCTGCACGTTGTGAAGTGACTGTGCATGACCCCAAGGGTGACCTCGTGTGCTCAACAGGGAGGTTGCTCCCTTCTGCTCATGTCCAGGGGAAGACAAGGTGGTCAGAGTCAGGTGGGCCATGTAGTTCAAATGGTACATCAGGAATGTCACCTGCGAGCCTTTGTGTCCTCAGGGACACAAGCCAGGGACACTGGGGACTAAGATGTGAATTGGAGTTGAGCTAATTCATCCTTCAGGTAGGACAGGGTATATTATATATATTGGGGAAAGGCATTCTAGATTGCCACAATGATAATGATAATGGCTGGGAGGTAGGAAAATGTGGTCCTATTAAAGGGTGACCCAGTCTGTATGATTCGTGGGGTGCAAGAAGGGGAAGCTATTATACTTTCCGGGCCAGATCTCAAGGTGCCTGAGGTAATAGAACCAGGTTGGGTGCTTCCTCTTCCTCTATCCTGTCTTCCTGCTGGAGGACATATCACTGGGGGTGGGGGTGGGGGTGGGGCTTTGATAGTTTATAATCTACCCCCACTTCCAGTTTATTCTCTTTGCTTTCTGTCTGTGGTTGAAAATGTGGTCTCTCGACTTCCTGATGGGGTTGCCTTGCCTTCTCTGCCGTTATGGCCTCCCCGTCTGGAACCATAAGCCCAAATAAACTCGTCCTTAAGTCACATTTGGTGTCTTATCATAGAAATAAGAGGTAACTGATATACTCCTGACTCAATGGAACAGGAAAGGAGTGGGCTGATTTTAGCTTACAATTCAGCTTGTCATGACAAAGGTCATCTGCTCTGAAGATGCCTACCTACTTGTTGTGTTAATTGAAATAACAAAGCCCAGTAAAGGTCAAAACTTAGGCTTAGCTTTGGAGTCATGCACACACCTGCCTTGACAGCCTTCTGCAGCATGTCCCCATGAACGTAGACAGTAACCCAGTGTCCAGGGCCCCAGTGACTGTGCAGGGTGAGGGAGTAGCCCACCACAGGGTAGGCATTCAAGTTCCCAGCTAGAAGCAGGTCCAAGAGCAGAACACTGACAACCCTCCTGCTAGTCCAATGAAGAGATGCAGCTTTGGAACCAGAATGGTGGCTTGGTGATAGGGGAATGGGCTGTGTGTGCCGTGCCATTCTGAGATGGGCTGGATCTGGAGAAATGCTGAGGCATAAGCAGGTTTGCCCACTGGGCTTCAGAGTAGCAGAGCTTGGCTTCCTTGGCCACTGCAGAGGACACCCAGCTTTAAGAGCACTACCATGTCACTTTCGAGGGCTCGAGGTCATCTAACCACCTTCTTCTCCCCCTTCCCTTCCCCCTCCCCCCTCCCCCTCACCGTCCCCTTCCCCTTCCCGTCTTCATCGTCGTCCTTCTTCTTCTTCTTCTTCTTCTTCTTCTTCTTCTTCTTCTTCTTCTTCTTCTTCTTCTTCTGCTTCTGCTTCTGCTTCTGCTTCTGCTTCTGCTTCTGCTTCTGCTTCTGCTTCTGCTTCTGCTTGTTCTTCTCCTTCTCCTCCTCTTCCCTCCTCCTCCTTCCTCCTCCTTCCACCTACTTTCACCTCCTACCACCCCCTTCCACCTCCTACCACCCCCTTCCTCCTTCCTCCTTCCTCCTTCCTCCTTCCTCCTCCTCTCCTCCTCTTTCTGGAAAATAGTATTTTTAATTTACTCTGGAAGAAGTTCATATATATGTATAACATATTTCAATCATGTCTACCCTTAACACCTCCCTTCCTCCTTCTGCATCCTCCATGATCTTCCCAATTTCTTGTTTTCTTTTATGTTTTTTTTTTTTTTTTTTTTAGTAACTCAAGGAGTTCAATTTTACCTCTTATACATGAAGCAATGAAGATTATTATAGGTGAAGTAATGCCATCCCCTGGAGCATAGAGAACCTACAGGCGCTCATATCCTTGAAGAAAGATGACTCTTCCTTTCCCCGGTAGCCATCCGTGACCAATAGCTCCTCAGCTAAGGGTAGAGCTCACCTCCCCTTCCCCATACATGCTGGAATACTGACTGGCTGGCTCTTGGGCAAGCAACCACAGCTACTGTGAGTTTATGAATGCATCAGCAGTGCCAGGGGGCTGAGACTTTCCTGATTCCTTTCCATTTGTTAGTGACCCAGTTGCAGAAGCCACCAGCATTTTGTGGTCTAGTCTCTGGAAGGAGCTTATCCCTGGGCTTTTTCTTTCCTGTACAGGGAAAGAGATACATTCTCCGTGACCACCAATATCACCTCAAACACCAGGAAATGTGATGTGGCTCAGATCAGCTGTCCCGGCAGCAAGAAGGTCACAGGAGCTTGGGACTTGAGTGGGAGGCAGGGTAGAGAGGGCCTTCTGTTGAAGGAACTGTTGCTCAGACTGTTTTTGCACTGAAAGTATCCACACTAAGGGTATTATTAAGTAGAGGCTCTGGGCTTATTGTCCCAAAGGGGAGGTGGGCCTGTGAAGAAAAGCAGCTGGACCATTGGCACAAAAGATGACATGCCTCTCCATGTCCCCTCAGCTTGGCTGGGCTCATCACAGCCACAGAGAGTCCAAGGCTCAATCTCTAAGCCTCTGTGCAGGGCTGGCTCCTGGCATAGCTTCAGCCAGAGCATCAGGAGCCGTCTCTTGCTCTTCCCTCCTGCTCTTCTCTCTTGGTTGGTTTGGCTTCTTGAGGAATCTGGAGGAAAGAGGCTCTCAGAGGAGGCCATAAAGCCTCATGAGCTCAGGTTTCTATTACACAGGGGAGTGTGGGAGCCAATGATTGTCTATGAAAGTTCAATAACCCTTGAAAATGGCACCAGAGCTGCTCTCTGTAAATTAAAATAGTGGGTACCAAGGAATTGTCTCTCACTCACCTCTACTACTGAGAACATGGGACCAAAGAGGCTTAATGAGGCATCCATTTTTTTCTATAAAAATATAGTTGATTTATTTGAATCAATCACAGATGCAGAAGGTGGCCGATGATTGCATTTTAGTAATAACCAACAAACAAAAGCCTCCTTGCCTCTTGTAGTGGAGACAAATAAACAGATACACAGAAATTCACATCCCAGTGGGAAGGTGCAGAGATGTGCCAGCCATCATACCAGTTTAGTTTTTTAAACAGCAGTGGCTCTGTTAATCAGGTCCTGGCGGCTATGGTATTGTTAGAAGGGACAGGAGGGTGCGGGTGGCATGAACACGTCCTGCTCTATCTGATGCCTCTGACCTCCCCCAACCTGTTGTTCTTCTTTAATGAGAAGCCTGGAGCGGAGGTCCTGTGGGTGCCTGGAAGCCTTGTGAGGGCTCTTAGCTCTCCAGATGCCTGGTCTGTCTGTCAGTCAGTCAGTCAGTCAGTCAGTCAGTCAGTCAGTCAGTCAGTCTGTCTACCTATGTTTCTCTGTGCATGTATGTACCTATTTATATCTGTGTATGTGTATATGTTTGTATTTTTGTCTGTGTGTGCATATTCTTGTATCTCTGTATCTTTGTGTGTCTCAATATATGTATGTAATAAATGTGTGTATGTATATAAGTATATGTCTGCATATCTGCATGTATATGTCTGAGTATGGGCTTGTATGTGCTGTGTGTATCTATGCATCTCTGTATATTTGAATAACTGTTTGTGTATATGTGTCTCTGTGTGTATATATGCAAGTTTCTGTCTATATATGTGTGCAGCATATATATGTGCCTGTGTGTATATATATGTATCTTTGTACATATGTGTATATATGTGTATCTGTATACATCTGTGTTTCTACATTTGTGTCTATATATTTTTGTATCTCATCTCATTTTGTGACTCAATATGTGTGCTTGTGTCTATATATGTGTATGGTATATATGTGTGTCTGTGCTTCAGAGCTGGTGTATTTCTATGTATATCTGTGTCTATGTCTCTCTCTGTGCGTCTATGTCTATGTGTGTGTATATATCTGCATATTTGCTTCTGGGTGTGTTTGTGCCTATGTGTGTCTATTTGCATATCTATTTCTGTGCTTCTGTGCCTATGTGTGTGTGTTTTTATGTATCCCCATATATATGTATATGTGTGTGTGTGTTCACACACACACACATATTTTTATATATATATATATATATATATATATATATATATATATATGTCTCCAAGTGTGTCTGTATTTCTGTGTGTCTAACCTGTGGTGTGTGTGTGTGTGCATGAGAAAGAGGGGCCATGCTTCTCCCTGCTCAGTCACACACAGTGTCCCCTTTTGCGGAATTCCCATTTCAGAAACTCGGGATGCAGGCATCCTGTTCCATCAAGTGATACACTGGCAGAGCAGAAGACAGTCCGCCTGAGGGGGATTAATTAACTCCCTTTTTAGGACAAAGAACATTCTCTCTAAGATCCCAAACTCCCCCACAGTCCTTGTGCAGCTTTGGGTAGGAGGCAAGGCAGTGTGCCGAGTCCAAACCTATGGGTGATCTGGAACTGGAGGTTCCCCTGAGACCCCAGATTTGAGCCATCAGTTTCTTTCACCCCAGCAGCTGATGTGCCCAGTGCCAAGCAGGTTCTGTGCTTTGAACTCCATGGAGGGCCGACAGTGACAAGGAGATGGCTGGGTGTGGTGAGGGCTCTCAGGGAGGCGGCTTCAAAGGACTAGAGTCAATGTGTCCTCACATGTGGCCTTTGTGTGCCGGTGTGCTTCCCAGGGGGGTCTCAGATGTACACAGAGATGCACTTGGTGTGCAAGCCTCTGTCTGCTTATGCATATGTGCGCGCGCGCGCGCGCACACACACACACACACCCAAGCAGCAAGCTGGGTTCACCCTGCTGTGGCAGCCAGGGACACCCCACTGTTAGGAAACGGATCAAAGGATGTTAATGGATCAAATATTAAATGGCAGTTAAACACTGCACTGAATAATTCACCTTTCTTCATGTGAGCAACTTTGCACTGACTGAAATAAGAAGTGGTTTTCATGCCGATAACGGTGTTAGCAGGGGGAAGCAGGCAGTGCTGTTTGTTTTCCTGAAGTGTTAGAAAATGTGTGAGAATCCAAGTCTTCACTTATTAAATTCAGTCCTATGGGAAAACAGTGTCAAGATTTTCTCTCTCACATAGATTTTTTATGGAATTAGGCGGCAGGGGATTGGGAAACATGGAAGGGAAGCATGGATGAGGGCAGTGGATTTTCTGGAATCCTGGTGGAGTTGAGGATTCTTTGCTTGGAGAAAACCTCAGAGAATAAGGTTGGAGACACCACCCTTATAGGCCAAGTCGGAGCTCTGCTTAGATCCTGACCTGGCAGAATTGATTAACTTAAATCTCTTGAGGCAGTATGCTGCTCTGTTTGGGTGGACCTCATGAGGTCGTATGGATCTTTTAAAGAGAAACAGGAGTGTCAGAGGCAGAGGTGAGGTGGCATCCGGAGGCTTTGGGGTGAAGCTAGGGTGAGATAAGGAGTGTGGGCAGCCTAAGGAGCTGGAAGACGCAATGTCCCTTTCGGGAAGGATGTGGCTGCACTTACAACATCCGTCATTCTAGCCAAGCAGAATCCACTTTGAGCCTGTGACATTCTAAGTGCTGAAGGGAATATATTTGTATTGTTTTAAGTAACTACATTTGCTGTCATTTGTAATGGTGACATTAGGCGCCTGTCATGTAGGTCCTAGGGTCTTTCTCCCTGAAGCTCTGTATTACTCCAAATGACACCATCAGATTGGCGTTTCCACTTGTGGAAAACAGGTGTTCTTTATTACAATTATAATTGGTTGTACCTAGAGGAACTAGCATGTCGCGCTCTGTATAGGAGCTCTACCTGTAGTCCTCATAAGATCTCTGTAGTCAGGTTCTAGCCACGCTGTGTTAGTTAGCTACAGCTGTGTAATAAATGTCAAACAGTTCAAACTCCAAAACATCACATGGCAAGGATCCACAGGAGTCCAAACATTGAGGGCAGATGTCCTGGCAGACCTGCCTACCTTCTTGTCATTGTTAATCTAGATGGGATTTAAAATCACTAAGGAGATATATCTCTGGGCATACCCCGGGGCTTTTCCAGAGAGGTTTAACTGAAAGAGGGAATATCTACCATGACTGTGGCTGGGGTCCTAGACTGAATCAAAGGAAAAAAAGAGCTGAGCCCAACACCGAACTTCCTGAATGTGGATACAATGTAAGCAGTTGGATCACATTCTTACCATCCTAGACTATTCCCATGAACCATGAGCAAAACCACTCCGTTCCTTTCTTGATTTGGTTTAGTTGGATATATTGTTACAGTCATGAGAACCATACTGCCCTTCTGAATAATAGAAGACCAGAGAGGTTGAGCTAGGTTAGGCCAGCAAGAACCTGCATCCAGCTCTGGGGGCTCAGGGCCTGCATCACCAACCATTGTTCTGTCTTGTTTGATGAAGTCTCTGTTGCACATTAGACACCCCTGAGCTCTATTTGGGTGTCTCACAGATGCACCCATGACACTTGTGCACTCCTTTTGCCTTGGCACGGACCACTTAGCCTCCCTGTGCTTGGTTCAGTGTCCCTCTTCCTAAGTTGGCATGGTGAGACAAGATAAACAGTGGGAGGAAGAAAGAATGATTGACATGTTGCTGAAGAAAGAGAGAGCTGCCCAGGTGACATGGGGCCACAGGGTGTGGCGTCGTGGGATAGAGAGGACTGCGTGGACAGATGTCTGCTTCCTGCAGTTAGCTAACTGACTTCCCGAGGGCTGCAGAAACTCACTGGCTTGGCTGCTATCCTGACAGCCTTTCATCTTTTGGATGACATTTCTTTGGTTACCTAGCTCAGTGTGCAAAAAAAGCAGTGTCCAAGACCCAAGGCATGATGTCCCCTGGATGTAAGTCAGGGGAGCAGTGTCCACTATCTAGAGACCTCTTCCTGTGGGGGACAGATGGAGGGGTCTGTGGATCAAGGTCTCCCCCATAGTAGTGACATCAATTTCCTCCTTCTGGCGCATCACACTCGTGTGTCTTGCTCCTAAACACCATCATCTAGAAGCCAACAACAGTAGCAATTCAAAGGCCGGGTACCAGCCTCATTAACCCCATCTGGGTCTCCTTAAACTGGCAAATTCCTAGTCTCTGCCCTGAACTTATTGAATCGGAAACTCTAGGGTGTGGCCCCCAAATCCTGTGTGTCCTCATATTCTCCAATGACTTCAGTTCAGACAAAAGTTTTAGAATTTTTGCTTTTCTTTCTTTAACTCCAGCAAACCTTTGACACATCTAAAAAAAAAAAAACTTCCTTATTACTGTGCATGGATTTAGAAATATCCAGGATGTTTGAGAAAGTTGAGATTTTTTTGCTTTAATTATTGTTTTGGATTTTTTCTTTTTCTTTTGAGGTCTCTGAAGCTTGGCCTGGTGTGGAGCTCATTATGTAGCACAAGTTTGCCTGAAGCTCAAAGCAATCCTCCTGCTTCAGCTTCCCAAGTGCCGGGATTCTATCACGCCGGCTTTGTATATTGTTTGTTAAACACTGCTCTGGGTCTTGCACATTGTGTGTCTGTACCGTTTGCCCGTGGCTGTGTGGCCGTTGGATGCACTGTCATCAGCCAGTCCTTGTGACTGATGGCTGCAGACCTCAGAGAGGGGACTGATCTTGAACTTGGCTCACAGTGTGAACATATGGTGACCAGAGCCAATTAACCTCTTTCACCTGTTCTGGAATTGGAACTTGGACTAGCGAAGAGCCTTGTGAGAGTCCAGGGCTGGGTCTGGATGCTTCTGCAAGGTTAGGAGGATAGCCCATGAAGGGACACTTGAAGGATGCACTCCAAGTCCAGTGACACCCAGAAGTTGCTTTCAGTAGGGAGAAGACTCATGGGATTGAGTCTCCTTTAAGAGGAGAGGAGATGAAAAGTCCACATTCTGATCCCATTTCTCTGCACAATGAAGAAAAATGCATGAAAACAAAACTTTGTCTTTATATGCGCAGAGCAATGTGTGGAGGGCTATAAACCAAGGTGCTAATATGATTTTGGAACAGTGATGTTATGAGGTATTTTCATTTTCTTCTTATTGCTTATCTGTACTTTTTGAATTTTCTATAATGAGCATCCATTACATTTATAATAATAATAAAAACACAGACAAGAAAACCAGAGAAATCAGGAGGAGCTGCTGTTTTGTGGTGGAAGACTCTAGAAGGGTGTATTTACTTGTGTTGAGTGAGAGGAGATTGGGGTTCAAGGAGAGACTTCATAAACTTTACTCCTGAGGTCCTGGGCTAGGCCAAGGCTGGAAGGGTCATTAGGGACTGCCTGTCAGTTGATGGAAGTATCCTGGAGGTCAGAGAGGGTACTAGCAAGAAGAGGCACCATAGTCTGGCCTCCATAAGTCTTTAGGGTGTGTGTGTGTGTATGTGTGTGTGTGTGTGTGTGTGTGTGTTTGTGTGTATATATGTGTGTGAGTATGTGTGTGTTTGTATGTATATATGTGTATGTTTGTGTGTATATGTGTGTGTTTGTGTATGTGTGTATATGTGTGTGTTTGTGTGTATATGTGAGTGTGTATATATGTGTGGTGTGTGTGTATGGAGCCCTGGGTGTGGGTGTGGTAGGCAGAAAGGCTCCTGATCCCTGTCATCTTGTCCAGATAAGGATTAGAGAGAGTCAGAGCTATTAACCCCTCTACTTCTCCTGGACCTCCCCAGACATCACAATGCCCTACAGGAGCAAAACTTGAAAGACAGCTCTCAAATGAGTCTCCCAACATCTGATCTGACACTGAAGGGGGTCTGCTGTTTTCTTCCCCCTATTTTTATTAAAGTTCATTAGTTCCGATTATAAAAGAGGGGGGTTTGGTGGATTTACCTCGTAAATCTAATTGAACCATTCCCCTCACACTTCTCCCCAGTGTAAAACATTCTCACCCTTTGGTGCAGAGAAAGAACAGAGAAAGACCTTTCTTAATTTGAAAAACCAAGAAACATATTTACCCTTGAAAGCCATAGAGAATCAATGGAAATTCATACTTAGAATGGAAGTGAAGGAATTGGCTTAGTCTGCAAGGGATGGAGAAAGGTCTGTTGCAGGGAGCTAGCCACCCATGAGCCACCTAAAATCTCTCACTCGATAGTGGGATGTCGGCAGTGCAAGCACGGAGGACTTCTGGGAGGTGGGGTGGAGTCCATCTGTTAGTCAGTCTGTTAGGAGCCTGTAGACGACTTTCCCAGGGAAGTGGACAGTTCAATGGAAGGCTGACAGCCTGGAGCAACTATGAGTGAGGGCTGAGACTGGCAGATCTCTACCTTTCTTGTCATTCTTTCAACAAGACTCTTGGCCTGGAAAAAGACATTTGTGGCAAGAAGTACTTGAAAAAGCCCGAGTTTCATAAAGAGCACGACGTTTGGCGTCTGGGCAGGCACCTGGTAGCTCCTTGCGCTTACTGCTGGGCATTCAGACTGTTACACTTGCTTCTAGTCTTTCATCTCATTAACCCTTCCCTTCCCTCTTCCCTCCTCTCCAACCTTGTCTTTTTCTTTTTGACAGAATCTGGTGCTTCCCAGGTTGGCTTTGAACTTCTGACTCTCCAGCCTCTACCTCTTGCTTGCTGGGATTATAGGAGCATATTCTCATGCCTGGTTAATGTGGACCTGGGAATTGAAACCATGGCCTCTTGCATGCTAGATCACCACTCTACTGAATGGACCATATCACCAACCATTAGCTTGCTCCGTTATGAGTATTCTAAGGCATGCCCATAGAAATCCAAGTTGAGAAGGGTGTGCCCCGGAGAGGGATGAGAGGTGGGTTTGGGGATCAGGCATCTTGACACTTGCTGTGTGACAGAAGAATTGGAAGGCTCTCCTGCACTCCATGAACAAGGAGACCCCACTTACCTTGATCCTGGTCTAAGAGCAACTGTGCTCTCCTCTCCCCAGACAAGAGCCAACACGGTAAAGCTTAGAAAAGTGAATCCTGCCTGGGCTTTGGACTCTTTTTGTTTCTTGCCTTACATTTTTGTCTGAAGAGAGATGAGTACAGAGTCCTAGGAGAGGGGACTGTTTTGGAAAGCAGGGGAGGTAGACTGCTCTAGAGCTTGGTCTGTCATCTGCCTAGTCCTAGTAGATGGTTCTTGGGTCCCTTTCTAGAATCTGGCTCCCCTCAATTCATGTATTTTGCCCTCCCTGTTAAAGGATAGTGCTGCCCTGTACTGTCGGGCAGTGTGGGACTGGCTGGAGGATTACAAAATGATGAAGGTGCTGTTACTAGTGGCTACAAGCTTGCTGGTTAGCAAAGACAATGTTGCTTGTCCACACTGACCTTGCTCCTATCAGGGGGTGATGAAGGTTGTGAAAAGGGAATTTCTGTAACATCCAGAGGGCTTTAGGGGTAAAGAAATAGTTTCCTGGGCCTCTGCAGGACTCACAGGGGGGCTTTTTGGATTGAGGGTGTTTTAGTTAAGTCTGGCAGGGAGAAGGGAGGGAAGAACTACTGAAGAGCCTGGCCCATGAGATAGGAAGAGGGGAATCTGAGGATGTTGCCAATTGAAAGTGGCTTGGTATCCTTGTTTTGTTTCTGTTGCTGTGATAAAATATCCTTACAAAAAAGCAACCCAGAGGAGAAAAGGGTGTATTTTGGATCATAATTCTAGGTAATCAGTCATAGTGGGGAAATCAAGGCAGGAACTTCAAACTGCTAGTCCCATCACATCCTCAGCCAGGGGCAGAGAGAAATATAGTGTATACAAGCTCATTGACTTGCTGTGCTCAGCTCCATTTTCCCACTCTTGTACAGTTCAGGACCCCCTGCCTAGGGAATTATGCTGCCCACAGTGGGCTGAGGTCTTAACACATCAATAAATTTGATTAAGATACTACCTCCATGTAGATAGATCCTCACGGAGACTTTCTCTTCTAGGTGGCTAAATGGTGAATCGGCTAAAATATCCTCAGTGCTCTGACTCTCTGTAGTCTAGGGACTTGGCCAGGAAACTTGGGGGTCCCCAACTCTTAACCTAACTGTTAGATCTGGTTCTCCAAGCAGCCAGAGTCTTCCCAGACAGAGCTCACAGTGTCAGTGTCCTGTCTTCGAGGATCAGAAATCTCATGTTAATTACCCAGATCATGCCTAGCCTACTCTGGGTCCCATCTGAGGAAGCATTGATCCTCTCTTGGTTCCCCTTCTTCTCCATCTTCCACTCAGGGGTCAGATGCCAACACCCTAAGAAAGCCTTGGAAATAGATGGTCCTGCAAGCCCAAAGCTTCTTGGGAACTTGCGATGGAGGGGTAGCAGGAATGGGGAGCCCGGGCTGGCACTTGCAATGTGTAATTGTTTTATTAAAGTTTAAAATTTAATAAAATGAGAGCCATGAGGGGAGGTTCCAGCTCCCTGTACATTGTTCTGCTTCCTGCTGGTGAAGCAAGGTGTGTGTACAGACAGGCTTCCTGTCCTCTGATGTCAAAAATAGAAGCCTTGGTGGCAGTTGATGGCTTGTGGGTGCATTACGTGGCAGCCTCTGTAATGGGTACAACTAAATGAGGCATTCCCTTTCCTCTCTCTCCTCGCCTCGTTCTCTTACTTGCACATTCCCTTCTGGTAGTGCAAGAAGTCCCTCCCCTTCCCCTGACTCAGGCCAGGGGATCAAAGACAGCCTGACTACATGAGATATCTCCTTCCTTCTGTGAGCCCTAAGGAGGAATCTTCTACTCCGCCTCATGGGTCTGAGCTCTCCCCAGCCCTGGTCATGTCTGTCTATGGCATTAATAACCGTGCTAGTAAATCTCTATACAAAAGGACAACCTGCCTCAGTGCCCGCCCCCCCAGAACCTCAAGCCTGAAACTCCTATAACAATAGTCTGTTATAGAGTCTGTGGCTCACCCTGCCTCACCTATACGGCTACATTGCAATAGCGTGTCCTTGAGCCAGTCATTGAGGGTGAAGGGTAGACGCCTCAATACTTACACAGCAAAGGAAGGGACTGCAGAGTCTTCCCAGCTGGCCCCCGCCTCGCCTGTAGGATGGTGGTCACAGGAGAGCTGTGCCTTTCCGGGGTTCTTGCCAGGTAAAGCCTGAGGCTCTCAGCATGGGCCAAGTGTTCAGTGAACACAGGTAAGAAGTCACTGTATATTATAGGTTAAATGTTGAGTGTGAAGTCCCTGCCGCCAGGGAGCCTGCAAGTGGGGAGGTGAGTGAACATGGGTTCATGGTTACGTGACACACTTGGAGACAGGCCAAGTGCTGAGAGCCTCGGGTAGCCCCAGGGAGGTTGCTCAAAGGAGCACATGGCTCCGGGTGGGGCAAAAGCACTTGCTGACAAGCCTGACAGCCTGAGTTTGATCCCTCTATCTACACGCCTTTAGGTGTGGCGCACGCCTTTAATCCCAGCACTCGGGAGGCAGAGGCAGGTGAATTTCTGAGTTCAAGGCCAGCCTAGTCTACAGAGTGAGTTCCAGGACAGCCAGGGCTATACAGAGAAACCCTGCCTTGAAAAAAACCAACAAAACAAAACAAAACAAAAAACAACCAACCAACCAAAAAAAAAAAAAAAAAAGAAAAAGAAAAAGAAAGAAAGAAAAAGAAAAAAATAGTGAACAGGAGGCTGTGACTGCCCCAGGTATGGTCATGAGGGTCCAGACTGAACATGTGAGGGAAAGAGGGAGGGGATGGAGAGGAGAAAGGGAGAGAGGAAAACCTGGAGAAGTGGACAAGAGAACAAGAGGCCAAAAGGTGACAGGTAATGGGGCCAAGTAACCAACATGGCTGAGTCAGATAGGAATCAGAGAAGCTGGGTGAAGGGAAAACTCAGCCCCTGGGCTGAGAAGTTAGGGTAGGGAGCTGGGTATGCCAGCCAGAAGGATCCTATACCCGGTGGGGACTGAGGGATTCTGGGAAACCTTGCAGCCAGAGTCTACTTTGATATGTTAATAAGCACCTCAGTTAGCTCTTTGTCCTGTGTTTGAGAACAGTTTCTACGAGTTGTCCTCTGACTTCTTCATACCCACCCCCTGTAGGAATACATTAGGCAAAACCTAATAAAAATCTGAATAAAGTGTATTGATTTTAGGTTTGCACCTCTCTCTCTCTCTTTCTCTCTCTCTCTCTCCCCACCCCTCCCCCTGTCAGTTTCTCTGCAAAAGGGCAGGTTGAAAAATGTAGCACAGAAAAGGTCCATGGAGTTATCTTTCTGTTGATGATTAAAGACTTAGAACAAAAGACTAACTAACACTCTAAACAGCCCTAAGTCCAATGATGTGATGGCGGTGATGATGACGATGACGACGACAACGATGGTGATGATGATGGTGGCGACAACTACAACAACGACCTCGCTGCTGCTGCCGCCGCCGCCGCCAATGGCCAATACTAACGTTGAAAATGAGTCCTTACAGGCAACAGTAGGTGTAATTCAGAGGCAGTGTGCGTGTCTCCAGGTTTAATCTCCCGTACTCCAGACAACAGGTGTAGGCTGGAAAGAGAACTGGTGAGCATGCGCACTGGCCTTCTCGGTAGGCTGGCTCTGGGATGCACCCCCCCCCCCCATCATGTTCATTCCAGCTCAGACCCCGGCTTCTCCAAAGCAGCTGGATCTGTACATTTTTTAAAAATCAGAGAAATGATTACAGTTTGTCCCAGATTTCTGGAGCCGAGAGAGTAGTGAGACATTTGCATGAAGGCCTCGGAGGGTCTGGAGTTCTCGCCCATCATTTATAGCTTTCCTTTTAATCGCTATTTTTTAAAAAATATCTATCTAATGTATAATATACACTGAGGCGTTGGAGGCCGTCGCCTTCCTTTTTCAGCCGTGTACCTAAAATCCCATTTACAGAGGACAAATAGCTCTTGGGTAAAGAGTCTTCAAAGCAGCAGTTAGCGGCTCTGCTTTCATGGATGGAGACTATCTGGGGTCGGGGCACTGTGGTGAGATTATTTTAATTCCATTAGAACTCTGTGGGGTGGGGGGCTGGGCTGTCTGTCGGGGAGGCAGTTGCTGTTTTTGATGGCTTCTCTTCCCTGAGAAGACTGTATAAGTTTCTTGGGGTGTTTGGGGGAGGGGAGGGGAAACATGGTACATGTGCCGGTCTGTTTTCACCCTGGGTCCCCAGTAAGGCTGGAGGGACCTGCCCGTCTTCTCTTTGAACTTCAAAGGCTCACTCCATCAGCGGGTCTCTCCTGTGGTGACTCAGGAGGGTGTTGGCTGAGTTTGTGTCTGTGGGTATGAGTGCCCTGGGCCATGCGGATTTAAGAAGGCAGCTCGAATATTCTATAAACCAGAACTTATAGACCCGAACTGTCTGATTCACTGGCCATGCACAGATGCCAGGTCACACCCCAGTTTGGTGGAATGGTAAATCCTGCCAAGGGGGAGGGAGGTAAAGAGTTGCTTTGGTATGGAGAAGAGGGGCACCCGCTTCAGTTAAGGGAGGGGTCCCAACAGGAGGTGATGCCTAGTTTGAACACTGCTGGATGAGCAGATGGGGACCTTCTCCTGCACGGGGCACGGGTCTGTCTCATGCAGGCTTGGCACTTTGAGAAGAAATGTTGTGGGGTTGGGACATGGCCAGACCTGAGCATCTCAGAAGATTGGCATCTGGCCCCAGAGTCCAGCTGGCATGATGAGGTAGTTTGGGACAGGAGCTGGAGAGTGTGTTTCTTGTCCTCAGACACTTGGACCAGTTAAGGGAGAACTTAGAGTGGGAAAAATGGCTGTCATATCTCCCAGAGAGCTTGGCTGAGAGGTGCTGCTTGCCGGGAAGGGAAGTAATTAATTATTTTACTAACTGCAACAGCCAAGACATGTTAGTGAAGAACCCATATCCAGGGTGATGTGGGGACAAGGCTCCCCAAATGGTCTCTCCTACTGAACCCTCTCTCCCTCTGGGGTCATGGGCAGATGAGCCTTGATATCAGGTTCTCCTATGTGGAGTACAAGGACCCAGGGGTTCTTTTTTCTTTGGTGAACATGAGGAAGCTCTTTCCGGGACTTGAAGTCTATATATTTCTGCTGTGGGTGTGGGTGTGGGTGTGGGTGTGAGGATAGGGGGCGGGGCTGGGAGGTGTCAAGTGCCGAGGCATCTTCTTCAGGAACATGAAGGCAGGCAGGGTGTGAGGAGACTGACTCGGGCTCTGTGGTATCCTTGAGAGTGGCAAAGCTTCTTGGCCTTATGGCTGGAGGGGTTTGAGTCCTAGATAAGAGGTTTTCTAGCCTCTCAAGGAGCTACATACTGGGGCTAGAGAGGGTGCTCCCTGAAGGCTGGACCAACTTACTGCCCATTTAGTGTCCCAAGGAGGAGCCAGGCATGGTAGAGGCTCACCTGGTATCAGGAGAGATAGTGGCCTCATGGGAGATGTAGCTGCTAGGAAGCTTGGGCCCTGGACAGCACTTCCTGGGTCCTGGTGTGAGCCCCACCCCTACACACATACACACACGTGCACATGCGCGCGCACGCACACACACTTTCTCCTTCTCATCCTCATTGTCCATGTCCTCCCGTTTTGTGCTCCGCTCTGACACATGTAAAGTGTGGGTAGCTAAGATTAGCTGTGCCATTCACAGGATACTTGACAAATGATCTGTCCCCACCCGCTCCTGTGATTCTTGGTGTTCCCTCCCCCAATCTTTCCAGGGTCTTTGGGATCCAGCGAGTGAGCAAGCGGTCAGAAGGAAACACCCACCAGGACCCACCTTTCTAGTGACTCAGCTCTGGAACTCGTCACAGAAAAGTCAGAGCAAAAAGATGTGAAGAGGAATTGAGTGGGGGCGGGGGGAGCTCAGAATAGCTCCACCGACAGCTTGGGATGGGTGGGCAGCACTAATTTTATCTGCCTGCAGTTCCTCGAGTCACACTGTCAGCAAAGTGCCCTTCCCAGATGGCTTAGGGTAGCTTGGGGGCAGGGGTGGGGAGCACACTCTCGGTAGGCTCCGAGTGAAATGGAGACCCTTCTGTGTGAACCCTGGGGTGGGTATGCGCTCCCACCCCTGCATGGCTTGGCATTACTGCTGGGGAGTCCGTTTCTGTTTTGCTGAAGCCTGTTACTAAGTCCTACACTCCCACGCTAGTCTTCCTCAGATTGAGGGTCTGTTGTTAAACGGGCATTGCTATCTCCATCTTGAAGGCAGAAAAAGTGAGGGCCAATGTTTGACTGAATCCTTAGGTGGTACCATTGGGGAGATTGCGGGACCCTTAGGAGGTGGAACACACACACACACACACACACACACACACACACACACACACACGCTTCTGGCACCATGGAGACGAATGCCACCGTGCCTTGCCACTGTGGCGGACTGAATCCCTTCAAATACTGAGCTAACAAGAACTTTTCTTTCAGGTGGTTCTTGTCAGGGATTTGGTAACAGCAATGAGAAAATGAAGGAACGCAATATCACATGCCTAGTCTGCGGCAGGGCTCAGGGGAGAACCTGGGCTCTTTCTGTATTGTTCCACATGGTTGGTGGGATTTGTGTCCTCTCTGTCAGCCTAGAAGGGTTTAGAAGGAGTGGGAGATCTTTTGAGCAGAAGCCAAGAGGTCTGAGAAAGTGCACCTGTTGGATTGTGAATGGTTATCACTCAGGGAAGAGGCTGCATGGGAACATGTCCCAGCCATGTTGAGTCTCCTCAGTGAGGGACTGCCTCTGTGTTATCGAGGTAACTCTCTCGCACTGGATGCTCTCTGATCTGCCTCTCCTGGGCCAGGAGCTGAAACCTGGTAATCTACTGGCAGATCCTCTGTGTTCTTTTCTGGTATGGGAAGAGGAAACTGGAATGAGATTTAAGGTCAGGTGCTGACAAGGAGCTGTGAGAGACAGCACTCCCTGGATGTGAAGGATGAAACTGGAGGCAGCGTCCTCTGTGGCTTTGAAGAGGTAGGCTGCCCTGATGATGAGGGGCCTGAGGGTAGTCCTGGAGTTGAACCAGGAACCCACTGACAACAAGCAAAGTGGGGCTCAGAGAACTGAATCTGTAAACTGTGTGAGTGAATTCAGAAGTGAATTCTTTTCCTGTTGGGTCTCCAGCTGAGAATACAAACCAGAACCACTTTAGTCTGCAGCCTTCAGTGTCTGTGACCTCCAGAGTCTGCGTTCCAGTGTCTGTGACCTCCAGTGTCTGTGACCTCCAGTGTCTGTGTTCCAGTGTCTGTGACCTCCAGGGTCTGTGTTCCAGAGTCTGTGACCTCCAGTGTCTGTGACCTCCAGTGTCTGTGTTCCAGTGTCTGTGACCTCCAGTGTCTGTGACCTCCAGTGTCTGTGACCTCCAGTGTCTGTGACCTCCAGTGTCTGTGTTCCAGTGTCTGTGACCTCCAGAGTCTGTGTTCAAGTGTTTGTGACTTCCAGTGTCTATGACCTCTAGGTCTGTGTTCCAGGGTCTGTGTTCCAGAGTCTGTGACCTCCAGTGTTTGTGTTCCAGTGTCTGTGACCTCCAGTCTCTGTGTTTCAGAGTCTGTGACCTCCAGTGTCTATATTCTAGTGTCTGTGGTCTCCAGTGTCTATGCAACAGTGTCTGTGACCTTCAGTGTCTGTGTTCCAGTGTCTATGACCTCCAGTGTCTATAGTCTCCAGTGTCTGTGGCCTCTAGTGTCTGTGAATTCCAGTGTCTGTGGTCTATAATGTTCTGAAACAGAGAATCCAGGAAGCTACAGAACTGTGAGATAACTCACATGGGCAACTTCAAACTGTTGGTTTTGCAGTCCCTTGTTACTTGTACTAGACATTGATTACAGTGGGGGTCATAGCTATCAGCTTATATGATATTTGGGTGTGTGGCAGCTGTGAACTGCAGGGGCCATGGCCAGGATGTGACTTGCCTTGTGGCCTTGGTGACTCAGCTCCCTGTGGCCTTGTGGCAACCCCCCCCCCCCTAGAGCCTCTGAGAGTCACATGACAGCTCACTTTTTTATGTCTAGCACAGCTACGTTTTATTGTTGAATTAGCAGGAATAACAGCAGCATTTTAGTGGCTGATTGGGACCCATATATTAGCAACTGTATTAATAAGCTCATGGTGACAGGAGACCAGGAGAGTGAGAAAATGAGACACTGTATTTATCCCCAGTGCAAAATCCTTTTTATTATTAAAGACACTGTGTTAACTGAGGATAGATTTAAGGCCTGCTGGTAATTTTATTGAATAATCAGCAGCTCAGGGTCCCCACAGCAGCCTGAGCCTGAAACCCCTCATCTGGGGTTCCTGGAAAAGCCATAGAGCTGTATGTAGCACTTGCTTGGAATCCCTCCCACAAGCCACCCTCCCTGTTGGCGAATCCTGTGCAGGCGTCAGAGTGAGCCCTTGTGCACCTAGAACAGGGGGGGGGGCGATAAGACCAGTGTGAGTCCTGGGGTATCTGAAGACAGAACTTGTGGAGCCACTGTTAGAATAGTGTGGTGATGACTTGGGACTCTGTCACAGATGTGTCTAACCCATAGCCCATGAACTGCATGTGCCAGGGATGACTGTGAATGCGGCCAACACAGAGTCATTAACTTAGGTGTGTGTGTGTGTGTGTGTGTGTGTGTGTGTGTGTGTGTGTATCAGAGTGACCTCTGGCATTGCTTTCTACCTTAATATTTTGAGGTAGAATCTCTCTCCAAACCTGGCTAAGTTGGCTATTGAGCCCCAGAGACTCTCTGGCCTCTGTTAAAGCTGGTGTTAAAGAATCATGCTACCATGCCTGGTCTTTTACATGAATTCTGGGGATCAGAACTCAAGTTCTTATGTTTGTGTAGCAAGCACTTTATCTTGGACCCATTATGAGATTTTTTTTTTTTGTAACTTGGTTGTGTCTCTAGTGTGAACTTTGTAGATGGCAACATGGTGCCCCAATGTCAGAAAATTGAACATCCCTATAGGTACTTTGTTTCTCTGAGGGGGCTACATATGTAGAGGGTCCTTATACCCCAGCAAAAGCCAACCTGGACACTTTATCTGTGCGTGGACTTATCCAGGGCTTAGATGACTCTGTACCCAAGGATCCCAGCTATAGAGAGGGATGGGTGCACCTGGCATTGACTGGATGAGCCCTGGGACAAAGGGTACCTGGATGAGAGAGGTCCCTGAGTGCAAGGCCCTTGGATGATGGAGTTTTCATTGGCTTTCTGGAGTAAAGTGTGTTGTCTGTCAAGGGGACAGACCCAAGCAAGCTGTTTGTCCTCTGGACAATTTAGAGGCTAGATTGTGGGACAGGAGGGAGGGCTGAGGCTATATGTTTGTAGCTCAGAAATAGAATAGTTGCCTGCCATGTACAGGGCCCTAGGTTCGATCTCTTTAGCACCATAACAAACAAAACAGGGAAAGAATCCAGGACGGTTGGCAGCCAGTAGTGCAAGCCAGGCTCGCTTCTCCAGACCAGAGCAGACCATGTGAGCAGCTCCTTACACTGTTTCCACGAGGGCCCACGCAGCATCCTACGTAGCCCTGTCTCTCTCTAGTCTCTAGTCGTGGACTCACGGATGATCTCTTTACACCTCTAGTTCCCTCTCAGCAAATGGGGTAAAACATTCTGGGAAGAGAGGCGCTCCTGGGACACAGGTAATGAAGAGAAAGAATGTGGGCTTTGGAGTCATGCTGGCCACATGATATTCGTCTTAGATATGTGATTGACATCTATAAGCCATTCTGCCCTCAGCTGTTAGTGATGACTACTGTGTCTAATTCACAAGGTACTAAGGACCAAAAGAGAATGAATGAATGAATGAATGAATGAATGCACATAAAGGGTTTTCATCTTTGGCATGTAGGGCACACTTGATATAGGGTACACTATTAATTTTAGAAAGAGCTGACTCTCATAAACACTTCCTGGCAACAAGGAGGTCAGTTTTTTTTTGTTGTTTGTTTGTTTGTTTGTTGTTGTTGTTGTTGTTTTTTGAGACAGGGTTTCTCTGTGTAGTCCTGGCTGTCCTGGAACTCACTCTGTAGACCAGGCTGGCCTGGAACTCAGAAATCTGCCTACCTCTGCCTCCTGAGTGCTGGGATTAAAGGTGTGAGCCACCACACCCGGCTTGGAGGTCAGTTTTTGACTTGCTCTTTCTACAAGTATTGGGTGCTGTATGTTGGCAGTACCATGTAGGTGCTCAATAAATGCTCATTGAATGGACAGCCTAGGGATCTACACTTGATGTGGGTCTGGTGGAGAGGGTTTCTGGCTTTCTTGACAACACTTAATCTCATTCTGCTGCCTGGTGCCAAGCTGTGGAGACAGATGTAGCCAGGGAGAGATCCCTTTGTTGTGGCAGGGAGTTTGTATCCAAGGACACAGTTTGCATTTCTTAGCTTCCTGTGGGCATTGGAAGGCCCTCTTTCCTTTCTCTCTCCCGTCCCCACCCCCACCCCCGTCTCATGCATTTGAACACTTGGTCCCTAGTGGGAGGTGCTTAGTCCCTTCTGGAGGTTTAGGAGGTTGGTGATCCTGTGCAGAAAGAGGCACAAGCAACTATTTTTAGGAGTCCAGTTCCTTACCTCCACAATGGGATCTCCATTTCCAGGGTCTGTGGAGCACTTGTGGCTTGGCAGCCTCCCAGAGAGCCATCTTTAGTCAGTAAAATAAGAGTTGACCCTTCCTGTTGTCTTTGATATTGAAGATACATGGTATGGCTGCCTGGTCCTGGGGGGGGGTACATGGAGGTCACATCAAGGCTCAGCAGTTGGCAGCCTTTGGGAGGGGGAGCTAAGATTGTCATCTTAATAGATTAATTGATCAAAGATTAGCAAGAATCTGGGGCCCTGAGTGGCTCAGCCTTTCTGGGGCTGAACGCTAGGAAAATCTGGGTGATTCTTTATTGCCTCCATTTTTTATTATCAGCAAAACTTTAATTACAGCTCTCAGTAAACCTACTACCTTCTGCCAGCATTTACAAGGCAATAAATTTTCCTTTCTCTCCTTTCACAATCCAAACCCGCAATAGGGCAGTGCGTATGCATGGGAAGATATTGATTCCCCCCAAAGAAATTATAACAGCATTTGTTCTCAAGTAAACACATGGAGAGGCTATTATAACACAGGGAAGAGTCGATTGTCTTTGCTTTATTAAACAACACAACGCTCAATGGGGAAGCCCATCTACATCATCAGGAGACTGGTAGGACAGACAGACAGCGGCCCACAGTGAAGCTTTGAGTGGGAGACAAGCGGGAGGCTTTGTCTCTCTCCCTGTTTCTCACTCCCTCATTCAATCACCTGGCCCCTCCCATCGATCCCCCTGCACTCCTGTAACCCCAGAGGGGCATTGATCTTGGCTTTCAGCGAGGGTGTGGGCAGCCCAGTGCAAGCTGGCAGACAAGAAGCACACACGAGGCCTGCCAACTGGCTAATGGCCCCATGGGTATTGGCAGACTGTAAACACAGAGCCTCTTAAAAAACTTCCCGTCGTGTTACTGGCAGGTAGAGAAGGTTGATGCATCCATCAGTCTAATTTGGAAAATGGACCAGCTTTGCTTTGGAAGGCTCAGGAATGCACCCTGCACAGTCAGCCAGAGAGGGTGGTGGGCCAGTGACCGAGCTCCCAGAAGGTGACTTGAAGCAGGACGTTTTATTGTGCACAACTCAGCCTGGAATCCCACAGGAGCTATGATGAGAGGGAGCGAAAGTCCGAGGATGTCTGTGCGGTGCTAGAACGCTCCATACATCTTTCACAGAGTGGGGGCTGGTACCCGGTTAAGAGGAAGACAACTGGCTGGGGTCACTTCCCACGGTGAAATAAAACTAAATAAAACATAGAACATGAGCCAGGTGTGGTGGCACACGCCTTTAATCCCAGCACTTGGGAGGCAGAGGCAGGCGGATTTCTGAGCTGGTCTACAAAGTAAGTTCCAGGACAGCCAGGGCTATACAGAGAAACCTTGTCTGGAAAAACAAAACAAAACAAAAACCAACAACAAAAAAACTTAAAACATGAAACAAAACTAAATAAAGTTCTCTCTAGTAGAACTTTCAGGATCTTTATGATCATATGAAGTATGAATCGGGAAGAAGAGAAAAATCCTATGTAAAATTTTCAGTAAATTAAATCTGTAAGGCTTAGGTTTCTGTACTGAGGGTGGGTTATAGAAGTCAGGGGACAACTTGCTGGAGTGGGGTCTCTCCTGCCCTGTGGGTCCTAGAGTCAAGCTTAGGTGGGGAGGCTTGGGGACAAGTACCTTTACCTTCTGAGCCACCCCACAATAGAAATTCATGTCTCCTAGGATCAAAGAATTAACAGATTCTACACTGTGAATGAAACAAAGCCAGACTATAGTGAGAAGTGGATTTCTCTTGCTGGTGGCCTACTGGAACCAGCTGCTGAGTGAGTCTGGGGAGAAGCATAGTAGGTTCTTTTCAAATTGCTGGGGCAAAATTCCTGTCAAAAACAACTTAAGGAAGAAAGTGTTTGCTTGGGGTCACCTCCGAGGGTGGTCTATCACCCCGGGTGTGACAGTGAGGCTGAGGTGTCAGGGGCCTGGGGCAGCTCCTGTCAGGGCATCCACAGGCGAGGAAGCACAGGAAGCCGGCTGAACACCAGTGCTCAGCTTAGAAACCAACACCAATGAAAGAGAGGAATACAGATCGGGAGGAGTAGCAAGACAGAGGGCCAGAGATAAGGACGTCATTTCACCATCCTAAGTGGGTCAAGGTCCCAGGATAGCAAGTCCAAACACTAACACCTGGTGGGGAGAGGAAGAGGGAGGGAGTTCCAGGGAAGAGATGTGCCACTCAAGAAGTGGGTGAGGAGGGACACATTTAGTTAAGGTCTACCCATTATACAGGTAGGAATGTGTCACTACCGGTATTCTTCCTATGACCAGAGCCTAGCAACCTGAAGTCTGGAAACCTCCCTGGGGAAGTTAGAATGGTATCTGTCATTCTCCTGGAACCCAGGCATCTAGAGAGTGTGTTATAAGGTTGGAGACTCACAGATAGGATGTTGGGTGGGGGGTGGTGTGGGATGGAGGGTGGGGTAGGGCAGTGCTTGCCATTTCCTCTTGAGTGGCTGTAAGGCTTTGCCACAGCTGGGTTGAGGGGCAGTCAGATCTGGAGTCTAACGCTAAGTGCCATATAAAACACCAAGCCTTCGTTTCTGTGTCCTCAGGAGCCCGGTTCTCTCTAGTGTCTTTTATAGCAGGGTCAGCATAGCTGAGGCTCACTCACAGAGATGTGTGCTGAAGGATGTGGGCTGTGAGGTGCCCCTGGCAGAGAGAGCATCAGGATCAGGGCCCTTGCAAGAGACAGCAGCAATAAATAGTCCAAGGTGTATCCTTGGTCTCTTAAGGTCCTGGGCTCCCAGTGTTCTTGTTTATTTCTTCCAGGTGGCCTGTCTCCTATGGTTTGAGTATGACAGTTCACTTCAAATTCACACGGAGGCCTAGCTCCTCAAAAGGCTGTGTTACGAAGTGGATGTTTTGAGATAATTAAGTCAGAGGTGCCCCTCGTGAATGGGTTGACGCTAACTAATGGGAGTTCTGGCTGTCACGGCCATTCTTGGGCATAGGGCGTTTTGGCTCCTGTGTTCCCCGTATTTCTGCACGTTATTCATTCTGCTCACTTAGTGCCCAACCTGGGATGTCATTTGTCCCTGTTGTTAGGCAGCCACTGAACTTACCAGAGACAGCATGCTGTTTAGACTTTCTAGCCACCAGAATGGTGAGGAAATAGACTTCTTCTTCTCTGTGAAGTATCTATCCATCCTTGGGCTATTTGTTAAAGTAACATGGAATGAACCAGGACACTATTTTTCCAGTCAGTAACTGTGCAGACCAGGGCCACTGAGGTGGTTGTTTTATGTGTGTATCGGGAACTGGTCAAGGTGACTTATTTAGTCCTGGGAGCAAACCTACTTGAAATATCTGAATTTTTCACAATTCATTTTATTTTTTTAAAAAAGTTTCAAACATTATATTTAGTGGAGAGAGCTCAGAAGAAAGAGACCAGCAAGAACAAATCACCCATGATCTTGACCCTGAGATAGCTTTTACATTTCTTTTGGCCTTCTTAGTTTTTAAGACAGAATCTAAATGCATCTTCTTTAATAGCTTTTTAGTTTTTCAACTAGAATGCTGAAAACGTTACACTCAGGCTATAGGGGAGGAAGGAAACATTTAGGTAAGGTCTACTCACGATACAGGTGGGGAGCAGCTAACTAAACAATAACTAAATATTTCAGTTGTATTAAGGGTATATTTTAAAACACATACATATATTGTGGTGGTTCAAATATGTTTGACCCAGGGAGTGGCACTATTTGGTGCTGTGGCCTTATTGGAGTAGGTGTGGCCTTGTTGGAGTAGGTGTGTCACTGTGGGCATGGGCTTTAAGACCTAGCTGCCTAAAAGACAGCCTTCTCCTGACTTTCTTTGGATGAAGATGTAGAACTCTCAGCTCCTCCAGCACCATGCCTGCCTGGACACTGTCATGCTCCTGCCTTATGATAATGGACTGAACCTCTGAACCTGTAAGCCAGCCCCAATTAAATGTTATCTTTATAAGAGTTGCCTTAGTCATGGTGTCTGTTCACAGCAGTAAAACCCTAACTAAGACATATTTGTACTTGAAAATATTTTTGGTTTATTTTATATGTATGGGTGTTTTGCCTGTGTGTATGTTGGTTCACTACTTGTATGCAGTGCCTTCGAAGGCCAGAAAAGGACATCTCCTGAACCTGGAGTCATAGATGGTTTGGGAGAGGCCATGTGGGTGCTGGGAATTAAATCTGGGTCTGTGGAAGAGCCCCGGTGCTCTAACCCCTGGGCCCCCTCTCCAGCTCCAACCTATGCTTTTAAAAATTTTACTGTTCTTTTCTGTTTTATTTTTTTTCTAATTCTCTAACAGCATGAAAAATGTGAAAATAAAAAAAAAAAGTAGAGTTCAGAAAATTAGCATCTCTCAGAATGACCCCTTCCATTGTGACAGAGTTTCAAGCTTCTTTGGCCCACAGAGACAATGGTCACTTTTTGTCTGGCTGTGCCTACACGGGCTGTGCTTCCTGCTCATGTGCAGCTCGCTGTGCCAAGCCTGTCTTTTACTTATGGGGCTCCTCACATTGGGTCATTTGCTGCTTCTAATTTTCTTTTTCTTTTTGTCTTTGGAAACAGTTCCACCCACCATTTGTGTCTCTATAAACTATGTCACAAATGCAGATTTTTCTTTTGGGGGGGGCAGGGTATGTGTGTGTGTGTGTGTGTGTGTGTGTGTGTGTGTATAAACAAGTGCCCAGCCAGAGGGTGTGGTAGTCAACTTGATTGGTGTGAGAATCAGTAGGAGATGGGTAAGGTACACCTGTGCCTGGATCTGTGATGACATTTCCAGAAAGGACTTCTGAGGGAGAAGACCTGCTCTGCACGGGAGTGTGGCACCTTCTCTTAGGCTAGGAGCCGGGATGCAATAAAATCAGAACTAGAGAGATTGTAGACACAGCACACTCTCTCTCTGCTTCTGGCGTACACACACACACACACACACACACACACACACACACACACACTAGAGAGAGTGTAGACACAGCACACTCTCTCTCTGCTTCTGGCGTACACACACACACACACACACACACACACACACACACACACACAGTGCACACATATACATGCAAAACCAAATGAAACATCTGGAATGGCTCATTCTGTCCGGAAGCATCTTGGTTCCCTACCTGTCTTGTGGGCTGCAGTTGGAAAGATCAGGTCTGAACCTGAACTTCCCAGACTCCCTCCCTGCTGGGATAGTTGGGGGAGAGGCCAGTCTAAGGCCTCTGAGGACTTTCTAAGCTAAAGCGATGCAGACTCACGACTGGAAATCAGCTCTTTGTGATGCTAAGTAGCCTTGAGAGATGTTGCCATGTTTTTGCATATTAATATTTGCTTTAATGAACAGATTAGAATCATTTATGCATAATTTATTGAAAATGATGCTATAAAAGATGTTTAAAATCATTTCTTTTCTTAACACACCTTTAATATCACTTTTTGGGTTTATTCCTCTAATACCCTTAGAAAAATACTTCATCCACCATTTTAGAAGCTAGGTCCTGCAGTTAAATTACCTTCTGTGATGGTCACTTCCTGTCAACTTGATGCAAACTTGTCATTTGGGAAGAGGGAACCTCACTTGAGGAGTTGCCTCCATCAGATTGGCCTGTAGGAAAGTCGGTGGGAGCGTTTTCTTGGTTAGTGATTGACGTGGGAAGGCCCAGCCCACTGGTCCTAAATTGTATAGGAAAGCAGACTGAGCAAGCCAGGGATCACTGCTCCTCTATGGATGGGCTTTTGTAGTGGGAAATTTAACATGAGTTCTGGAGTGATGGAGCAGAGTCTTTGAAGAAACCATTTGCAGGTAGTGATTGTTATCTGAGGTTTATGGAGTTTCTTTTCCTGAAGGACTCACAGAGCCTTAGCGTAACTTAGTCCAGAGACATAGCTGGTAGTCTGGAAGTTTCCTAAGGCTGAGAATTGCTTAGGAAATGGTTCCCTTAGTCAACCCCTAGATGAGATAAGAGGGTTTATGTGGAAATTGACTTGCTAAAAGTTCCTTTAGTGTAACAATTAAGAAGGTGCTGCAAAGGGTTTGGAGTTCAGTCCATCAGCAACTGTTCCACCCTGCTGCTAGGAAGCCTTAACCCACTGAGGAGTCTCTCTTCTGGTAAGCAGTGTAACTCAGAACAGTCTACTTCAGTTGCTTTCTCCAGGTTCCTGCTTGAGTTTCTTCTTTATGTCCCCTAGGTGACCGTTTGTGATCTGGAAGCATTCAGATGAAGTTGCTTTTGGTCAGTGTTTTATCACAGGAACAAAGGTACAGACTGTGGCACCTGAATGCAATTCTATGTCTCTGTGTGGCCAATGGAGAGCGGTAGGGCCTTTTACAACGTGGCTGTATAATGTCCTCCGTAGGTTCACCCGTTTGAGCACTTAATCCCCAGATGGCAGTGTTGTTTGGTGAGGTGGTGGGACGGTGGGGTGGGCCTTGAGGTTTATAGCCCAGCTTGGTCCCCATGCATTGAGACACGATGGAGCAGCCTCCTGTCCCCCATGCATTGAGACACGATGGAGCAGCCTCCTGTCCTTACTGTCACAGCTTTAACCCACTCTTGCCATCGTTGAGCCAAAATAAACACGTCCTCCTGTAAACTGCTATTTCTTCAGGTATCCTGCTATAGCTGTGAGAAAGGCAGCTAACGTGGAGAGTTTTTTGGGAAAGTCCAGTGGTCTTTACAGGCACTTGGGGACCTGGGTTAATGGAGGCTGGCTATCATTTCCATAGAAGTCTATGGTCAGCTGTGCAAAGGATGGGGGCACAGAAAATCACCGTGTGTGTGTGTGTGGGGGGGGCTAAGTCTGAGCTGTCACTGGTTTTAGTACAAATTCTAACTAGATATGTAGTCTGTATTTTGAAATGGGTAAGAAAATCAAAAGGATAGTGTGTGGTAACACATCAAAACAGGATGGATTTCCAAGTCGAATGTCCATACATGTGTTGTGTTGGAATGTAGTCACACTCATACAATGCAGTAGTAGCTTTGGTGCTGTAGTGCTGCAGGAACTCACAGTGGAACAGTTATGTCTCTGGCCATCTATCTGGCCCATAAAGCCGGCACCTGGCTTTCCAAAGGAAGTTTGCTGATACCTTACTGTAAAGCAACTGCCTGGAAGCAGTGTGTGTGTGTGTGTGTGTGTGTGTGTGTGTGTGTGTGTGTGTAGACAGATATGTGCAATGTGTCTATGGAGACCAGAGAGTACATTAGATCTCCGTGGCTGGAGTTACTGGTTGTTGAAAGTCACCTGATGTGGGTGCTGGGAACTGAACCCAGGTCTTTGGAAGAACATTGAGTGTTCATAATCTTGGAGCCCTCAGCCCAGTAGCTACTTGTCTTTCTTTCTGATAGGGCCTCATGAGCTGACCATAGACTCCTGAAGCTTCTGCCGTTGTCTTCTGAGTGCTGAGATTAAAGCTGAACATGAAAATGCCTGCATCACGAGGTGCTGGGGATGCAACCAGGCCTTTGTACACAAGGCAAGCACTCCACTACCCGGTTCTCTGGCATCTAATTCTTTACGCACATTTCAATTGCCACAAGTCCTGTGTCCTTTAAAAGAGATACAGAAACAAATCAGGAAAACAGGAGCTGTCTGGTGAGGAGCAATAATGGCTGACTGACATCTCTCACCTGGGCACGGAACACACGGCCTATCCGCTACGCAAGGCCTGTACCTGAAAGCCCCCAGCCGAGGTCTTACACATTCATAATTGAATTGAGCTAATGATGATTTACCATGAATGATTGTCAAAAACTCAAATTACCCCTGTCCGGGCTGGCCCAGCCCTTCCTCAGAATGATGTAATCGATCGGTAATTCTGCTCATAACTGCAATTTACAACTTGATAAGAACAGCTGGAGAAATTTATAAGGAACCCAATGAGCAGTTTAAGGGGAAAAAAAAAATCAATTCCAGTTTTCCAAAGCGTAAGGGGACATTTAATACTGTAAATTGCCTGAGCTCAGCTAGGAAGAAAAAAAAAGCAACAAAAATAAAAGCAAAGACAAAAGCTTTACTTAATTCACATATTTACTTATATTTAATTATTCACTCATAGTCAGGTGCCTTTTTTATTTAATTAATTTTCTATGCATATGAATGCTTACCTGTATGTATATATGTGCGTGGTGTCTGAGGAGGTCAGAGGGTGTCAGATCTCCTGAGCAGTTGTGAGTGAGCCACTACGTGGTTGCTGGACCCAAACCTGGGTGCTGGATACTGAACTCAGGTCCTTTCCAAGAGCAGTCAAGTGTTCTTACCTGCTGAGCTGTCTTTCCAGCCCCACAGTAGGTGCTTTTGATCCTCATCTGAAAATTAAGTTTTGCAAACAATGCAGAGGAAGAAGTGTGAGGCTTGCACAGCTGTCTGAGACAGAGTAAGATGCCTCTCCGCACCCTCCTTCCTGCTCCCCAACAGTTGCAGACAAGGCCCTTGCTGCTGCTGCTGCTGCTTCCTCTTCTTCTTCTTCTTCTTCTTCTTCTTCTTCTTCTTCTTCTTCTTCTTCTTCTTCTTCTTCTTCTTCTTCTTCTTCGGTTTTTCGTTTTTTTTTTTTTTTTTTTTTTTTTTTTTTTTTTTTTTTGTTGTTGTTGTTGTTGGTGGTGGTGGTGGTGGTGTTTCTTTTGGTTTTTTTGAGACAGGGTTTCTCTGTATAGCCTTTTTTGTTTTTTCAAGACAGGGTTTCTCTGTGTAGCTCTGGCTGTCTTGGAACTCACTCTGTAGACCAGGCTAGCCTCAAACTCAGAAATCCACCTGCCTCTGCCTCCCAAGTGCTGGGATTAAAGGCCCACACCACCACTGCCAGGCAAGCCTCTTGCTTCTTAAACCAGAGTCTCTAAGCAGGGTTCGGAGCCCTGTCCTGAGAGGAGAGTCATGCTTGACTTTTCTCCTGGGGGCTCCATGGTCCCTGGCATGGTGTGTTGCCTTGACACACAGTGGCAGCTTATGTGTGCCCTCCCCCTATCCTAAGCAGGCATACGGATAGGATAGAGGCACTTCACTTGGCCTGTCAGACTATTAAAACACAGGTCCTCCAGAAACCACAATTTCCCCAGTGGTCTCATACTGGGGCGAAGAAAAAGACTGAAACCAGGAGCCAGCTGAGGTAGACCCTGTCTCTCAGAGAGATTTCATACAGCTCTGACAACTCGTCAGCTCACCTCAAAGGAGAGACAGGAGCCCACATAGTGGTGGTGGGCGGACCACACCTTGCCCACAACTGCTTAATTACATGAACACCTCTTGTCTTCTGCTTGACTCTAATCATCAGGTCAGGATCCTGAAGACAGAGGGGGAAGCAGAAGGTCGGGGGTGGGGGGAGTCACCCAATCTCTTTGTTCCCCTTCCCAAAACAGCTACATTAAATAGGTCTCCTTTCTCCCCTCTTCCGTATTACTTGCCAGTGTCTTTGGCCTACTGAGGATGGTGACTGAACCTGCCTGTGAGGACTGCCAGGGTCAATCTTCTCACCCTAACCAGCAATGATGCTTTCTGCCCCTTGGACCTACAGACTCAAGAGGGTGAGCCTGGGCCTCCCGCCCAGGCTTCTGCTGTGCCAGCCTACTCAGCTGGCACTGTCTGAGGTCCGGTCAGTGCTCTCCCTCACAAATTACAACTCCTTTTCTTTCTAGGAATCTCCAGCTAGCTCTTGTACTGTGGCAAACCACAATTATTCGTAATGAATCATTCCCAGAGGGCATGTCTTCACCAAGTTTCTCCTCCTCCTTCTGGCTCTGGCAGCTGAGTAATCAGAGGATATAAGAGCCCTTGTTGCTGCCATAAAGGAAAGTTTATAGAGATGTAATTAGCAGCCGTATTATCTTCATTTGTACTTAGCCATGCTAAATGTCCTATAAGAGTTGTTTACGAGGCCATATGAATGGTTATGGTATTAATAACACGATTAGCCAGCAGTATCAATATTTCCCAACACTTATGCCTCCTAATGAGGTTGTATGTGAAGTTCTGGGATACGGATGAGCCAGTGGATTTGTAGAAACTTGTAAGGAAGCACTCAGAAGTCATTAAAAAGAATGTGGCAATGCCAAGAGTTAGGACCCTTATCTGTCTCTAAGCAGCCCATGGGTGTCTGGATACAGATCCTAGAGGCCCAGGATCCATTATGCTCCTGAGACATCTATCTCTCCTAGACATACCTTTCTATAATGTCCAGCTCTCTTGTGGATTCCTTCTGGAAAGCCTTGGTCCTCATGGTCAGGGGATTTCGGAGATGTAAGTACCCTTTATAGCCTGTGTAGAAACAGGCCCTTGTGTGCTCTCTCTGAGCCCCAGCCCCACTTCCATGTTTCCTAGGCCACTGATAGGCACAGAACACTCCCTCGAAGTCCTAAGAAGTGTGGAGTAGAGAGCTGGGGAGCTGTAGGTCCCGTCTGGGTTAGCTGGCTAGTTTTATATAGAAAAAGCTGAGGCTTGGGCAGGGCAGTGCATTCTGTTCGAGTCGGTTTTCTATGAGGCAGGGTCCCTCATTTGGCCTGCCTCTTTACCAAGTAGAGTAGACCAGCAGCTGGATCTTATACTTCCCAGGCTCCTCTTATTTCTGCTTCCTACTTACCTTCACTAAGAGAGCAAGCACCTTCCATTATCTAGCCCCCACCCCCAAACCCCACCCCCTGGAATCGCCACTGTATCTTCTAGCCAAGAAAGCTTCTTCTAGGTTCTGTAGTGCATTGTGGGAAAGGAGAGTGGGGCTTACCTTGGAGCAGAAGGCAGGGCCAACATCAGGTGCCAGACCTGTCCTAAGGCTCTGCCCGAGCCTCAGTTTGCTCTTCTGTGAAGTGGGGATTCTTTCTGTCCTGTATGCTTGTGGGAATCACGTGGAAGTCTGGCTGAGAGCATGTGGGGAGGTGGGTTCCTTCTATTTGTCTTGCTGGAGAAGGCTGGGGATGGCAAAAGAGTATGCATAGTGAGTGAGCTGCCCCCTTTCCGTGCTTGTCTCCATTCTTGGCAATGGTGGCCCCTGCTTCCTCCATGTAGGTGGATGATCCTTTCAGTCTGGGTTCCCAGGAGGGACTCTGGGAAGCTGGGCTCTGAGAAGCTGTTCCCAGCTAGCCAGGCTGGGAAGTACCCATGTGGTTGGCTTGGTGGATTCTCATGCAGCCAAGAGGCTGCTTACCCTGTAACCACCTCATCAGCATGCGCTGCAGACCTCCCACCCCTCGGAGCCTCTGTCTCCATTTTAGAATTCAAGCCCAGCACAAAATAAACCCCCAGGTATGGCATTGGGGCTCTGCCGATCTCATTAGTCTCTCTGTTCCCAGAGAAAGTCCCATACTTGTTGATCTGGTCCCTGGAGCTTACATGTCAAGGAGTCATATTCATAGCATCTTCAAGGAAGAGCAGAGCCAACCATAGTTATCCCTCTGCTCCTTAGGGGAGGTGAGAGTCTGTGCTAGACCCTTTCTTCTCACAAGGGTGGTCTGATCCCTGGGCAGACAGACGTTGGCTGTGAAGACAAGGAAGGTTGGCCAGCTCCTGGAACAAGTTTGGCAGCCCTGGTGAATGAGAATGAGGATATGGCCACTCCAGGGTATGGCTGAGGAGAAGGTTTTATTGTAGATATGAGGGAGAGCACAGCCAGGGGCATCTGGGAGAGTCCAGAGCAGGGAGAGAAAATAGCAGACTGAACGGCCATGAGAGGAGGGGAAGGGGGAGAGGGGAGAGGAATGAGGGGGCAAGGGAGAGGAAGGGAATAGAGCAGAGACTAAGAGGGAGCCAAGAGAATCAAGAGAAGGCATAGCCAAGATGTCAGGGTTATACAGGAAAGAGAAGCAAAGCCCCCAGGATCTTCGAAGAGGTTTGGGGTAAGGAGCTAATAAGAAGAGCTGAGAGGAGCTACAGGTACTCAGTGAGCTGGAGTCCAAGATGTCACTTTGGTATGTTAATAGGCACCTCAGTTAGCCATTTGTCCTGGGTTTTTTTTTGGGGGGGGCGGCATGGTGGATGCATGTCAGGGGCTCAGTAAAGAAACAGCCAGTGTGACCTCTCCATGATATGGTTAAAGCTTTAACTGTATATTTGAGAGACAGAACAGCCAGAGGCATTTGGAAGAATCCAGAGAAGAGAGAGAAAGGAGTAGACTAAATATGGCCAGCAGACTAGACATGGCTAAGGAAGTGGGAGAGCGAGTCAGTAAGGGGGGGGCAAGAAAGTAAGGGAGGGAGTAATGGGGGACAGGAAAGAGAGAGAGAGGAGGGAGGGAGAGAGAGGAGGGAGAGAGCAAGAGAAAGAGGGAGAGAGGGAGAAGAGAGGGAGGTAAAGAGAGAGAGAGAATAGTAGAGAGTAGGGGGTTATAAGGAGTATGAGTAGCTGATGGGGAGGGAAGGGCCAGGAGACTGGTGTGGGAGCTTTGAAATAGATAACAAGTACTTGTGACTAGGGACTGAGAGAGCTTGGAAGCCAGCATGAGCTTTGATATGCAGCCACAGGTACATGTCTTTGGAGAGCCATGTGTCCCTTCTGCCAGAGATAATGGAAATGACATCTTTTGGCAGATGAGAACTGACTTCATAAGTTCCTGAGGAATGCTGGCTTTCATCTTATCCCCAGAAAGCCCATAGTCCAGCTTGATGTTGTTTCTGGATATTTGGACAGCCTGAAACCTAACAGTGGACACTTAGGCACTTGATTATTTAGTCGATGCTCAGGAAATGAATGAGAAGAGAGACATGAAAGAAAGGACCGCTTGTCTTGTCTTTTGACACCAGAGCAGTCAAGAAGTGTCTGGGTCTCCCTTGAAGAGAGAATTGCTCTTAATATCTTGGGATGGAGTAGAGCCTTTGGGAGGTCTCAGAGGAGAGGGGTGGGAGATACACACATTACCTGGGGGAGCCAGGAAATGTCTGCCCAGTCTTTGGCAGCAAGACTGCCCATCTACTGTCTGTGGCTCCTCTCCGCCCCACTCCGACCCTCCAACACCAGCGTAAATTGAGTTACAGCATCAGGAACTCTTTGTTTAGCAAACCAGGCACTCTGTGTTAGCGACTACATCTGTCTTGTTATTTTACTTCGCCTTTGCGGAGTCCTGGAGGAAGAATCTGTATAGCCTAAGTGATTGATGAAATCTAGTTTGTTCTTTTGGTTATTTTTAAGTGGGATAAACGGTGGAGCTGGGCTTCTAGCATTTGTGTAGGGGGATGATGCTCCAGAGACCCCATGGTCCTGGAGAGTCACAGACTCTGGACCTCTGAATACACACCTGGTACATGAATTTCTTCTATTATCAAAACTGCTGTTAATAACCAGCATGTAGGGCGGCACAGGTTTCTTCTACACAGTGGGTATGGGGATATTGTAGTAGGCAATAGAAGTATAGTTATGCTACCACATGTGAGTATTCCTAAGAATACCTTAAGTGCTAAACTGTCTTGGGTAAAAATGGTCTTTGGTCACTAAGACCAACCATAAATTTCTAGGATAAACTGGTCTCTGGACCAGCCCTAAATTTCTGCACTAAAGGTTAACTGCTTTGACCTTTAGGGTTAAAGGTTGACTATTTAACGCTTATCTGTCCACTTCTGTAAACAACACTTGCTTCTTGTAAATGTCCAAAGCTACCTTTCTATATACATCACAATTGTGTCTTTTGTCCTTAAAAACTCCAACCAATTGGGGGTTGAGACTGTTTCCTGCTAATCTTCTTGGGACAGTCCTGCTTGTGGTTAATAAAGACTCCATTTGGCTTATTCAGGAGTTTTTCTCTTCATATACTGTTAATCCTGAGATTAAAAACAAAAACAAAACAAAACAACAACAACAACAACAACAAACTAGTTCCACAATTTTGAGCCAAATTTGAAGCAAGCTTGAATTAAACACTGACCAGGATAGACTTTGGCCAGGGCTACCCCGGTTTCCCAGCAAGAAGCCACAAGACTTGTGTTGTAGGTACTTTTAAGGACAAGACCATATAACCACAGTATTTTCCCACATGGCTTTGCTATTTTCCAAGAATTACAACTCCCAGCAATCCAGGAAGTTACCTGGTCCTTGGTCAGGTGGGGCTTATAGGTTAACTTTGGGTCAAAATGTTAGAAAAGGTGATGATCTGTATTTGTATATCTTTTTTTTTTTTTTTTTTTTTTTGGTTTTTTGAGACAGGGTTTCTCTGTATAGCTCTGGCTGTCCTGGAACTCGCTTTGTAGATCAGGCTGGCCTCGAACTCAGAAATCCGCCTGCCTCTGCCTCCCGAGTGCTGGGATTAAAGGCGTGCGCCACCACGCCTGGCTTGTATTTGTATATCTTAAGAGCTCTTGCCTTCACTGATAAGAACAATATGGTATATATTGCAGGAAATTTGTAAAATCCAGATAAAACATGGTCAACAATAAGTCCCAACTTTAGCTGGGTAGTGAGGCTGCTGAGCCTTCTCTCTGGCCCTGGGTACTTGCCCTTCTTGGGGAAGAGGACCTGAGGTGTATTTGCTCTTTATTCTCGTCATAACCTTGGTGTTCTTTGTTTCCCAGAAAACTGCCTAGTGCATCTGCTCACTCTGTGCCCCTTTGTTGTTGCTCTCCCCTGAAGAGTCGTCTCCGTTTTAGTGCACTAGGGTAGGCTGTGTAACGTTAGTGCCCATGGGCCCGTGATGGTTGGACCAGCTCTATAGCCACGGCACAGCAATGGGAATGGTCTACCCTCTAGCTTCCTTTAACGGTTCAGCCAGTCTGGAAATACTGGGCTTCTCTGAGTCTGTGTTCCCAGGGAAGGGGTAGGTCTGGATATAAAATAGTGAGTGGCCTCTGCTTGCTTCTCAGGTTTAGGCTTGATCTACTTGTTCCCATGCCCCTGTTCTGTCCTCAGCCAATACCTGGGTCACTGAACGTGGTCTTTTCCTGCTTGTGTTTGGCTTTGGGGAGGCATGTGAACCAGCCTTGGGTGAAAAATGTGGCATTTGGGTGGAATACTATTGGGGAGCCTGTGGCTGTGCAGGCTTTTTCAGCTTGGGGACGAAAATGGCACAAGAGGGGTGTGTATTTTCTCTCTGGCCTTAGGAAAACCTCACCTACAGCAGAAGTTGAGGGTCTCCATCTTAGTGCTGATGCAGTATCTACTGTCCATTTGCCTCGGAAGTGCTCCTCCTGACAGAGGGATGTTGTCCTGAGACCATATCTGCATAGAAATCAAACTCAGGGCCACTAGAGGGGAGGCAGAATGATCTGGGACTGGGACAGGAATCCCTCGTCAATACTCCCTGACCTCTGAGCTCACCCTGTCTTTGTTCAGTCAATTTTTTTTTTTTTTGCTGCTAGCCTTCCAGGCCTGTCCTTGAACATGGCTGAGCGATTCATTACCTGTCAGAGGCGGCCAGGCGTGTCTGCACACGGCCACACTGGGGGCTCACTTAGTTGTCCTAGTAATTAAAAGCAAACAATGACTAGATAGATGGAGATGAATTGGTGTTGGGGTGCTGAGGCAGAGTCAAGAGGGACGACAGGCCAGGTGCCAGAGCCAAGAAAGTCTTGTCCTCTCGAGAGGTAGCAGAGAATGCTGATCCCCCAGAGCTGGGAAATTGGCTGTACTTTAAGCTATTAAAAATTTAAAAACAATTTTTTTTTGAGACAGGTTATCACATAAGCCAGAATGGCTTCAAACTCAATGCACAGCCGAGGATGATCTTGAACTCATCTTGTTAATGCTAGGATGGCACCACCCACCACCACCCATCACCGATGGGCTTGTGCCTGCTAGGCAAGCAGTTTATCAACTGAACTACATCCCAGCCCATACCATAGACCATCGCTTTAGACCCACAAAGTTCCTGTTTCCCTTTGGGTCTGGCGTGAGCCTGATGTTGAGCCAATTTGGCCTTCTAGAGTGAGAGAGATGGAAAGAATAGCCTGTTTTTAGATCTCTGCCCTGCTGATTCTCATATTGGAAGAAAACCATGTGTTAGACAGTTTACTAAAAACAAACTGTAAAAGGTGGTGGTAGTGGTGCACACCTTTAATCTTAGCACTTGGGAGGCAGAGGCAGGTGGATTTCTGTGAATTTGAGATCAGCTTTGTCTATAGAGGAGTTCAAGGATAGCCAAGGCTACACAAAGAGACCTTATCTTGACGACCTCCCCAAAAGAACAAACTGAATCTCCTTAGGAACTGGCAGAGCTGAGATTCAAGGTGAGAGGCTGACCCTCCCCCTTCCCCTTTTGTCCACAGTCCAGTTCACCACAGGCCAACTGGACAGCCCTCTGCTATGGTTTGAATCAGAGGTGTCTCCTATAGGCTCATGTTCTGAATATTTCTTTCCCAGACGTTGGCAATATCTTGGGAAACTGTGGAGCTGTTAAGAGGCAGAGCCTTGATCAATGAGGTTGTACCTTTGAAGGCCACACAGGGTCCTGGGTCTGTTATTGTCTCTCTTTTGTTGTAGTTACAAATGCCTGATGCTGAAATGATATGCCTAGGAACATGGGATCAAGAGCCATGGGCTGAACCTTCTGAAGTCATGAACCAAAATAAATCCTCCCGGGGAGGGAAAAACATCCTCCCATTGCTGTTTCTGTCTGGTATTTAGGTCATAGAAAAAAAAAAGTAACTATTACCCCACACTCCCAAAAGGTATGTCTGGATTCTTATCTTCTGAGAGGACTGACTTATTTGGGATAAAAAGGTCTTTGAAGAAGAAGGTAAAGATCTTGAGCTTGAATGACCATCTCCATCAAGTTGGGCTGGGTGGGGAGAGGGAGGGCTCAGTGTATAAAGCACTTGGTGTGCAAGCATGAGAATCTGGATTGAAATCCCCAGCACCCATGTAAGAAGCCAGGCATGGCAGTGTGAGCCTGTGATCATAGCGTTGGAAGATGAAGACAGGAGGATCCATAGGGTTCACACACACACATTGTCAAGAGGGATTTAAGGAGAAGACACAGACAAAAGAGACACTGATGGAACCGTAGAGGGAGAGGTTGGAGCCCAGGTAGCCACAAGCAAGGGGGTCTGAATGTTTCTAGAACACTGGTTTTCAACCTGTGGGTCATAACCCCTAGGAGTCACATATCAGATATCTTGCATATCAGATATTTACATTGTGATCCATAACAGTAGCAATATTATGGTTACAAAGTATCAATGAAATACTTTTATGGTGGTGGTGGGGTCACCGCAACAGGAGGGACTGTATTAAAGGGCCGACGAAGCATTAGAAAGGTTGAGAATCATTGCTCTGGAGACTGGAAGAGGTCAAAGATGATTGTCCCTGGAAGTCCCTGCCTGGTCCATGGCCTGCAGGATTTAAGACTCTCTAGCTGTAGAACTGTGGGAGAGTAACTTCCTGCTGTTATGAACTACTTAGCTTGCAGTTATTTTGTTACCACAGCCCCAGGAAACAATTACTAGTGGATCAACATGTGTCAGAACCTGGGGATTTTTGTTCCCTTACATCCAAGGCATTATCATTTTGAACATTAGAGGTGGCCTTGGTGGTGGCCTGGGTGTGGAGTCTCGGTGCGCTCTCTGATGACATGGCTAGCACTATAGTGTCTGTGTCCTTCTGGAGCACCCAGGGGTCCCCAACCGTGCTGCACAGTGAAAGTTGACCTGATGTTGCATGTATTTTTTATGAATGGATCTTGCTCAGTATGGAGGTTGCCCTTTTCTTGCCTGGGGGGATTGGCAGGAACTTAGAGCTGCTTCGGGTTGCCTTACCTGCAGCTGACCTCACAGGAGGGTTAAAAATAGCAACCAGGGATGGACTCGGAGAGGCTGGAAGTTGAAACACAGTCACTTGATGACAGCTGAGCACAGGGGAGACAGCGTGAGGCTGGGAGCCATTGCTTCTCCTCTGCTCTGATGATAATCGGAACAGGCAGATGTCTCCAACAGCTGCGGCTAATGGGCTGTCAGACAGGACTGGACCAGCCTGGGACATCCTGTATGCTCCCTGGCGCAGGTCCAGGCCAGATGGAGGGTGCTCAAGCATGGGGCTGTTGGAAGGATGGTATTGGCACCTACTTGAGGAGACTATACCCTGTCCGGCCCAGTGAAGCCTCGTGAAGAAGTAACCGTCATCCCAAATGGTTTTATTTTTCCATTTGTGGGAAATGGCCATTTGAATTATTGATGAGAGATTAAAAGTAAGCTAATTCAGCTCAATTTCTCCAATAGACAAAACTATTTATAATTAACCTGGAAGCAAAGGTCAGGGAGGAGGCAAATGGCTGTGTGGGCAGAGGAATGGAAATGAAGGGTGAGTTTGTGTGGCCGTGTAAAATATTTGTGAACTGTTGTTGCCGAAAAGCACATAGAGAGGACTTTGTGAGTCGAGTCTCAGGTTTGCTGCCACATGAGAGACCTTTAGCTTGGTTTGGAGACTTTTCTGTTTTCTCTCTTTGAAGCTGGGTCTTGCTATGTAGCCCAGACTGCCCTGAAACTCATGGTCCTCTTGTCTCAGTCATTTGAGGGATAGGATTATGTGAGAGCTCACTAGGCTTCAGCCTCTTGGAGGCTGCTTTTTAAAACATACATTATTCTTTTCATTTTTATTTTATGCATATGGCTGTTTTATCTGTATGTGTATATGTGCAATGACCAAAGAGGCCAGAAGAAGGTATTTGATCCCTTGAGACTAGAGTTACAGGTGTTTGGTGAACTGATCATGTGGGTGCTGGGAATTGAACCCAGGTCCTTTGGAAGATTCCTCAATGCTTTTAACTTCTGAAGTATTTCTCAAGCCTCATGTAGTAGGCTGTCTTCTTCTTCTTCTTCTTCTTCTTCTTCTTCTTCTTCTTCTTCTTCTTCTTCTTCTTCTTCTTCTTCTTCCTTTTGGTTTTTCAAGACAGGGTTTCTCTGTGTAGCTCTGGCTGTCCTGGAACTTACTCTGTAGACAAGGCTGGCCTCGAACTCAAGAATCTGCCTGCCTCTGCCTCCCAAGTGCTGGGATTAAAGGCATGCACCACCACTGCCTGGCCTCCTCCTCTTCTTCTTGTTCTTCTCCTTCCTCTTCCTCTTTCTCTTTCTCTTCCTCTTTTTCCTCTTCTTCTCCTTCCTCCTCCTCTTCCTCCTCCCCCTCCCTTTTTTCCTCTTTATCAGCACCATCACGATAATGTATGTGTGTACACGTGCACAAGCTGCCTCACAATGTGCTGCCTCCCTCATTTCATCTTGAGGCAGGGTCTGATGTAGACCAGGTTGTCCTTAAACTCACTGTGTAGCTGAGGTTGGCCTTGAACTCCTGATCCTCCTGCCTCTACCTTCCAACAAGATTACAATTGTGTACTACTATGGGTGTCTTCCAGGTGTGCAACTGAGGACATTCTTTGGAGCGGGTGCTATGGGGAAGTGCCAGGCTGGGTCACACAGGGACTGGAAGCCAGAGCGTTCCTCCTTCATCTCATGGGTAGCAGGGAGTCATTGAAGAGTCTTGAGTAGGATAATCCAAATATGGTAAGATGTGCAGAGAGAGCAGGAAGTGAGGCGCTAATGGCGAGGAGTTGGCACAGGAATTCTAGGAGCCTGCGGATACAGGAAGATGGGCGGTGGACATCAGGAGCGCCAGATTCCAAGTGTCTTTTTGGAGAATAGAGGGGGTTTGGTGGGAAGGGAAGATTGAAGACAAGTGAGCACAAGGCCAAATTCGGGCACATTTTGAAGTCAAGTCTGCTGGATTTCTGATCGACAGCAATGACTTTCCTTCAAGACGAGGCACAGGATGAAAGAGGAAAGCTGATATGACAAAATGCTAAGAATTATGTCTTTGATGTATGAACACTCCCCGCCCCTTTGGACCCTTATAAACAGAGTTCACACCAGGGTCACTAGAAGGGTCCAAGGGGAACAACCTCAATATCAAGAGGTCCTCCAAGGTAGATTTCCTCTTGTAATTGTGGGGTAATTTCCATTTTGAGGGGTTTGGCGTTGCCTCTGATTAATTGTTAAGTTAGCCTTTGGAGACCTCAATTTCTATGCAGCATTGACCGCTGTCTGCAGATGATCTGAGCAGAGCCCAGAAAGGTCCTTACGATATTAATGTCATAGTTTTGGCTCATTACAGGACAGTGCGTTCTCAGAGAACTTGGGTGCCTCAGCTGTGCCCCGCCCTTGTTCTCTTTCTCCAGGCTGATAAGCTTGGCTCAAGCCTGTCATTCATGGCCTCTACCCCGGAAGCTTTCTTACATGATGTGAGCTTCTAAGTTGAGGTGATAGTGGTGGTACTCCTCTTCGTCTTCCCTAAGCTTGGTGTGTATCATTGGGTAACATCCAGTCAGTGGGTGATGGAGTCTGGATTTGGCTGTTGGGGTCTTTGGCAAGGTGGGTTATAACTCTGAGTACCAGGAACTGGGTCACAAGTGGTGCCTTTCAGTTATGTATGTTTGTGTGTACATACATGGTAACTCTTGCATGTGTGCATGTGGTGTAGGCATGTGTATGTGTTTGTGTGCATGAGTACATGCTCACACATGCCCACATGGACGTGTAGATCAGAGGTCTTTTTGACGTGTAGATCAGAGGTAGATGTTGGTGTCTTTCTCTATTTGCTTTCAGTTTTATTTTCTGAGATAAGCTCTCACTGAATCAGAGGCCCGCTATCCTGGCAATATTACCTAGTGGTCAATTTAGATGGATCTTCCTGCCTCTGCCTCCCCAGTGCAGGATTACAGCTCTAGCGTAGTTGGCTTTTTACACGGGTGCTGGGGATCTGAGCTCTTCATGCTTGCCCAGTAAGCAGTTTACCAACTGAGCCAGCCATCAGCACATTGGAATTCTTTTGTCTTTCTGAATCTTCCTGTTTTTAAAATGCTCATTTAAGAAAGCAGAGCCGGTTTCTTCCCACATGCAGTTGAAAATGCCTGGTATGGTCTTTCTGACTGGGTTGCAGGAAGGCACCATCTACTCTAGACTGGTGCGGGCGGCAGCGATAGAGTGAGCAATGGTCTGCTGACAGTGCCCTAAAGAGGTGTTGGTGGCTGCCATGACATTGCTGGTGGCTTCATGGGACCAGGTCTGGAATGCCTGTGGAGATCTGTCCTTGGTGATGAGATGCTAGGACTGTTCTCTGGCTTCCTGGTGACCCCAGAAAGGGCTTCATTAGATTCACATTTAACTGTCTGTGCAAGACTGTTTCATGGTGATGTCATGGTCTTAGTCTGTGTAATATCTGGAGTCTCATTATGCCTATGTCCTAACTTATAAGGTTACAAAGTCTTATCAGTGGGTTCATTTTGTTACTGCCTGAGTCTTTCTTTGAAAAATTAGATTTCCCTCTTATAACAGCAAGTAACTTATGAATGCTATTTTTTTTTTACTCTGTGGGCCTCCATGCCCTGCCCCACATTTTAAATTTTTACCAAATTGAATTCTTGCTGATCATCTAGTTAGTATCTTTTTTCCAGGGGCAGGGCGGGGCGGGGCGGGGCGGGGCCGGGGGGGGGGGCTGTGAGTTAGGGTCTCACACTGTAGCCCAGGTTGGCTGTGAATGCACTATGTTGGGGCTGATCTTGAGCTTGTAGTAATCCTACTGCTTCAGCCCTTTAAGAGATGGGATTACAGGTAATGCCACCGTGCCTACATGGCCTTATCAGTGTCTTTAAATAGGTTTCTTTTCTCCTTCTGTTTACAAGTGTGAATGTTATGTAAAGTCTTTACTTGGGGCACAATTTAAAGAAAGAAATCCTCTTGGTACGGTTATTGCAAGCCTCTCTTTTAAAGGAACATTGATTTTTATTTGTGTGTGTGTGTGTGTGTGTGTGTGTGTGTGTGTGTGCACATGCAAACATGCGCGAACTTGCATGCACCCAGACATGTACACATGTGCATACATGCCACACGAGTCAAGTGCCTGCATAGGCCTGAAGGGGCTGTGGGGTCCCCTCTTCAGGGGATTCCAGACTGTTGTTAGGAACTAAACTCAGGTCCTCTGGAGGAGCAAGAGCTCCTAACACCTGACGAACACCTTCCCCTGACTCTCTCTCTCTCTCTCTCTCTCTCTCTCTCTGTGTGTGTGTGTGTGTGTGTGTTCAGATGTGTACATATATGGAGACCAAAGGATGACCTTAGGTGTAATCCTTAGGATCTGGAGTCTTTTTTTGTGGGGTATGCTTTCAGCCCAAAGGGAGCAAAGCCATGTTGTAACTAAGAACACTGCTCCCCTCCTCTCAATACACTCCCCACCCCATGTTTGGTGACCCTATAATAGCATAAACAATGACAAGCTTTATAAACATCATGAATGGGGAAATTTGCCTTGAAGTTCCTCCTGGGATCAAATTTAAAGGCTCATTGTGATGAAACTGAGGTCAGGAGGGAGGCCGACATCAGTGGAGAAAAATGCAGAGTGACAGCTGCCCCCAGCCTGCAGAGCTGTCTGAAGAAAGGACTCTAGAAATAGCTGCTGGGGAGTGACCCTGGACTAACCCCTCTGGACTGCTAACCTCAAGGGCTCTGGGACAGGAGCCATGTAGTGTCACAAAGAAGAAGAAGGACCCAGAGCAGGAAGAGCCCGGTTTGAGTCTCCCATCTGCCATTTACTATAGCTGATCACCAACCACATGACAAATGGCGCTGGAACTAATAATGCCTGCTCAGGCTGCTGGGGGCATTGAAGACAAGGATATATCTGAGGGCAGAGTGGGGCTGTCACGCAGTCATGGGATTACCATAGAAGGCCTGGGTGGGGACAGTTTATATTGGATTACCCACCCTAAAATCTTCTTTATGTTTAAGACCCTATCACTTTGAAGAAAACAGTTTTCCTTATGTATAGTCAGAGTTTGGGAAGCTGAAATTGGAAGCCTGTTCAGGTGTCATCTAGACTCTAGAACAATGTGCGTGGGCAGCTGCACATTTCTTCTTGATCGAACTGCATGTGCTGTGATTTTCTTGGGTCACCTAAACCTGTCTGTAGCTCCAACAAGGCATGTAGCAAGCAGACATGGAAGGCAGAGAGGCACATCTTGGAAAGAGCTTATACATATATACATACATACATACATATGTGTGTGTGTGTATATATACATATACATATATATATACATATATGTGTGTATATATATACATATATGTGTGTATGTATATATGTACACACACACACACACACACACACACACACATATATATATATTGTCCTCAGCCCTATCCTTGAAATTTATTAGAGAGAAGGGCTGCTGCTGGGTGTGTGTGGAACACTAAGCCACGTGCCTGCCTGAGATGAGCAAGTTCTCTTTGTGCACACAATTGTGGCAATGCTTTCTCCCTAGAGGAGTCTGAGGGAGTAAGATCTGGTGTGTTGTTACAGACAGTGTAGTGCCGCACAGATCTGTTCGTTAAGGTAGATTAGACAGGAGCCACCCCTGGAATCAGTGGGAGATGTCTGCAGCCTTCTGTGGTTTGAAAGCCTACGCAGCCGCCACCACACTTTGTACAAACAGGCGGCGGAAGCTGGCTTTAATTTTCTGTCCACTGGGAGCTCCCAGCAGTGTTTCCGTGGTGCAGAATCGTTATTTACAATGAAGCACTTACGGAAAAGTAGTAAAGTTAATGGAGGTTTCAGTGGAATTAGCCTTGTTAAGTTCCCTAGTGACACAGCAGGCTCCTTTCACTAGCAATCGCATGCAACAAGGAGACAGGGATTAGGGAGGGAACAGTTTGGGATATGGGTGAAGTGGGGAGGGACCCAAAACATCAAACCATAGGCCTTCTGATCCTGGCCTGTGGCTGAGCTCTGTGGAGGCTACCTCCATGCTGTGTGTGCCAGGTCTTGACAGTGTCTGCAGAGAGGAGCTATGGATTCTATAGCTTGCTCTATAGCCCATCAGGAGGGTCGAGAACCACTGAGTATAGACGGGACATGCAGGTTGCTTGTCCCTTTGAAGGGGCATCATCAAATAAAAGACAATTTACCAGGGGGGAATGTGATGTGAGAGTCTTAAGTCCAACTTTTCCCAGGCAAGACTTCCATGTGCATATCCAATTTTCTGGGTGTAGGAGCCAGGCAGATGTGTGTTTAAATTGGATTCTCCCAGATGACCTTGGACATGTTATATAAGCTCTTGGCTTTCCATTGCTCTGTCTCTAAAATAAGAACAGTCACCACATGAGGGACAGAAGTTATTGGGAAGACTTGACTGTGGCACTTGGGTGCTGGTACTCTTTTGGTTCCCCTCAGCTTCTGTAACCTGTCTATACTCCATGAGGCTGGGCCAGAGTACCCGAACTACATTTCCCATCATCCATTTCTCAGCTACTTCCTGTTAGGTTCTGCTCATAGGAGGCCAGAAGGGTTGAAAGCCCTCTCCCTTCCTTCTTTGCTTCCCCTTTTGCTTTCAGGTGATATCTTCAAAAGCAGGGCAGCTGTGGAGGAGATGCTCTTCATACTTTTACCATCCCCATCCCTCACCCGCACTTACCATTTACACTCCATGTTTTGTGACACCATCTCCTCCCTTGGTTACCCCCAGCTCTGGGAAAGCTTCTTGTATTTTCTATTCTCTGAACCTTTTTTTTTTTTTTCCTGACCTTGTAGCATCTGGCTGTGCTAACCATCCATTTGAAGGACCTAGCCCAGGTCCATCCCCTGCCTGGCCTCTGCTGGGTCCAGTCCCTCAGTCACAACAAGAGCCATGGAATTACACCAGGCAGAGTTCATATATCCTGATTCTGCCCCTTCCTTTCTGTGTGACTAGAGCACTCATATCTGTTTCTGACAATGGGGACAGTAATAGTTTCAACTTTGTGGGGTTGTGGCTGGGATGAGTGGAGACATGGGCAGAAACAGACAGGCAAACAAGTTAGCCCGGTATTCTCACGAGCAGCAACACAGCATGAGGACATGCTTCTACAAGGTACGCTTTCTCAGGTTAAACAAGGATGCCACTGGACAGAACAGGTGACGACGTGCTAGGCTTGGACTGAGGTATCTGTGGACAGCAGGAAGCTATTACCATGGACAGCCTGGAACAATCTCTGTGCTCCAACTCCTCCTTCTCCTCTTTCTCCTGCTCCTCTTCCTCCTCCCAGTTTAGCTCAGAGCTCCAGCTAAGCACCAATGACGGGGACCTCCCTGGGGTCACTGGTAGGAGAACCTTGTGAGTGCTGTTGTTACCTGGTAGAAGAACCTTATAAGTGCTGTTGGCCTTTTCTCTCAGTCCCCAGGGCTCAAACAAATGAGCACGGGTCAGTGCCTCAGTCTGCGGAACACGTGGTAACATGGCTTTTAGAAGCTACTTAGCCATTCATTTTACCTAATTACCCAATGACCCAAACACAACCTATAATGTCATTTTCCACTTGGAATGACACTCACAGGACTTAGAGAGCCAGAATATTTTATCTGTCACTTGACGGCCAAACTTCTAAGACTCGCTCACTCAGAACCCTGGTGGGAACTGGTGGCCCTGGCCCTGGCCCTGCTTGGCAGGTTATCTGACAGTTGCAGGGCTCCGGAGCCAATCAATGGACCATTCTTCAGGTTTTGGCACAGTACCCAGGTCAGCATCCTCGCTGCAAATGACTTTTCCTGGGTGTTTTATCTTTGGAGGCGGGAGGAGAGTTGTGCTGAACAGACTCAGACTGGTGGGCCTTGGAAGGCTCTGAACCAGCAGAGATGATTCCCATCCTAAGCAGACACCTGGACAGTAGAGATCCGTCTACCTGGCTACAGCCTGGAAGACCCTGACTTTTCCCGAGGCTCCTGGGAAGCCCGCTGCAGCTGTCTGCTGAGGGCCTCTGTCTCTGCTGGGCGCTCACCTGCCTCCTGAGTGTGTCTAAGAGGAAGGCTAGAGTCTCAGGTTCATGCTTCTGTTGGATTTTGACCTTTCTTTTCACTTTGGTGGGAATGTTTACATCTCTGAGAACACAGATTCAAATGGTTCTTCCGGATTCTAAGGAAACCTCTGTGGCTAATCCTACCTCACTTCCTCCACGCCCTCCTCTGAGCTGTGTGACAGATGTTTTTACATCTCTTCTCTACTGGTTAAGGCTTGCCTTGTCGTTGTGCTTCCTTTTCTCATTGCGTTGAACAAATACAGGGCGTGACGCAGCTTAACGAGAAAGGGTTTGTTTTGACTGATGTATTTTGTGGCTTTTATCTATCACCCTCTCAGTCTGTTGAATCTTCCTGCAAGGTGTGTGAAGGACACTTGTTGGGAGCAAAGGTTTCTCATTAGCATACTAGCCCCCCCTCCAGGCCTGTCTGCCCCATTTGACTTCCAAAAGAGGACCATGTTCTTTATATCAAAAACAGGGGCAGTTTTCCTCTCCTAACCAAGCATGGCTCCTTTATGGCTTCTAAATAGAGACTGCACATTTTGCCCTTTATTCCCTTCATCCTCCCCGCTGTGCCCTGAGCCTTGTGTCGAGACCCAGCCGGCCCTCAGGAAACACTCCTGTATTAACTGCTCTGTCTGAAGCTCACTCTCCCAGGCGGGGCAGGGGTCTCTCTTGGAAGGAAGTATGAAGGATATTAGAGCCAGGCTGTGGGTTCTCACTTCAGCAGGCTGTCGCTGTCCTTGCTGGTGACACGCCATGGTTTTGCAGCCCCTGCTGTCGGGTGTTTGCCCCAGGACAATAAGCTTGCTGAAGGATAGGATTTGTTAATATTGAAGTGTGTGATGGGAGCTCACGGTTGCGTTCCCAAATACATGTCTTGTGTCTTTGAGAAGGAATTGTTTTCACCTCATGTAACTGGTGTATAGGATTCATCAATTCTGTTAGAAACACATCTGTATTAAAGCCAGTTAATAGACTGTGTCAGTCTCCACGCGGACCTGACCCTAGGAAAGTTTGGAGCCTGCTTCTGCTGTCTCTTGTCATGAGGAAGATGGCTCCTATCGCCTGCACATATAGCAAGTTCAAGGCACCATAAAGGAGTTTGTTGTGATGTAGAGAAAAGGTGTGTGAGTGTGTGTGCATGTGTGTGTGTGTGTGTGTGTGTGTGTGTGAGAGAGAGAGAGAGAGAGAGAGAGAGAGAGCGCTCTGTTTTTAATCTTAAGACATTTCACAGGAAGGTTAAACATGAACACCATATGCATCCCAGTTTTGACATTATGCTTGCCTCTGATCTGCCACACACATGCTTGCTCCTTCATGGCCCCTACAGCCCATGTAGCAGCCTCCAGCCATGTGTGGTTACTGAGCCCTTGGAAGGTGGCTCCATTCATGTGTTGAAATATTCTTCAAACACAAAACACGCCGCAACTCAAGTACAGCAAGGGAAACTAGACGAAGCAAGTCAAACGTCCAGGAGATGTTTTGGATGGACTGGAAAACTGCCTTGCATACATTGGGCTAAGTCAAACATGCTTCTAAAAATAAAAGTTTTACATTCTGGCTTGCACTGGTGGATTATGATCCACTTCTGTGGGACAGCATAGGGAGTGGGCTGCCTACTGATGGGCAGGAGGCTGCTGACTTAAACTGGAGACGGAAAAGCCATGCTATGTCCAGAGTTTGCCATTCCTGGGAAAGAAAGCCTTAGAATGCTAATGCTGTATACAGACCGGAAGGGCCAATATAAACGGACATAGTTTAAACTGACATCTATGGGAGAGTGACAGAGATGCTAAAGAGAGTGGGCACACTGAAAAAGATGGCTCCCTTGCAGGAGCCAGGGCAGGATCTGCTGATGTGAAGCTGAGTGATTTGAGCGCTGTCTTGGGTTTCCAAGGATGCAGATTATCACTTTGAAATGGAATTGCAACTGGGGGATGGGAAAAGTGATGAGGGGACACTTGGGCTGAGATCTGAATGACAAGGAGTTCATCACCTGGAAATACAAAGGCAAAATGCTCTAGGTTGGCAGAGGGGTAAGCTTGTGCCAGGGCTCCTATTAGGAGCCATCCGAAGGGGTGTGATAGGAGATGTGTTAAGAGGGTATCTATCAGCAGGGGCCTGGCAGCAGTGGTGATAAGTTCTGATAGTCTGGGAGCCCTGCTTGGCTCCCATGATCACTGCAGACCTTGGAGGACCTTGGAGAGGCAAGTACAGAGCCGGAAGATGAGAGCAGCAGCGTTCCTGGCAAGGGCTTAGTAAATCAGCCAGAACTATGCCATGGAGGGCAAAAGAGGGGACCGAAGTCTAGATTTCCTCTGCTGGCAGAGCCGTCCACAGGGGCTGGTTGTGTGTGCTGTGAGGTGTAAGGCCAAGAAACACAGGAATTCCATATGCTGGGTTTTTATCCTGAGCACGTGGATGTCTGGAAAGGTGGAGCCCCGTGCCGAGGTGGAGAAGTCAGAGAGGAGTGTGGGATGGACTTTTCAGCAGGAGGGAGGTAAGGGAATTAACAAGAGGGTGGTTTCAGAGGTTCCTTTAGAGCTTCAAGGAGAGACACCGAGGAAGATCTGGAGCCTGTGGTCCAGTATAGAGTGTGGGGTAAAACTTTGCTGCTGGTCTGGGGCATAAATATGGAATTCAGAGCTCTACATGGGGTGTAGATGACATGGGGTCTTTAGATGAGACCTGAGGTGAAAGGGTAGCTGGGGAAGGGGGTGTGGGCGAGCCCTAAGAGTGATCTAGATGCCGGGCAGACAGAAGGAAGCTGGAAAAGGCAATGTGTCCTGAAGGCTGGGGAGCTGACCCTTCAAGCACTTCCACCCAGTGCCTGGTGGGCTGTAGGGTTGAGATCATGTCCGAGGAGCTTCCCGGTGTAGGGAGACCTCAGGATTGGGTGAGAAATTAGGAGTGGAGAGGAGGCAGACTGTGCAGAAGCCTACTATGGAAATAAAATGATGTATCCAGTGTCTTTAACAGAATTCAGTGACATTTTTAAAGTAGAGGATTTGCATGGGTGTATAAGGGAGTCCAGGCATAGGTTCACGGGTGCAGACTTGGAAGTGGTAGGGCATGTTTGAGGAGCAGAATGATGATATAGGAATCTTGGCTCAGCTGGCATGGAGTTCTGGAGAAGGCAAACATCATGCCTTTCATATTTATGGGTATGTGTGTGGGTGTGTGGGTGGGGTGGGGGAGATGGTATCAGTGGGGTTGGAGACAGAGCCCTTAGAAAGCCAGGTTATAAGAACGTGAGGACTGTGATGGCCTGGAAGCTCTGGATCAGCGTTTTGAGGAGGACCACCCAGCAATGGCAGCTCAGGCCTCAGAGCCTCAGAGGTCAGAAGCCTCTCCAGGATGGTATCTGCAGAGGAGTCCTGAGTGTGGATCCCAAGCCATCCATGGGCCTTGATTCTCCTGTTCCGCCTGCATGTGAGCTGTTCATTTGTTGGATGATTCATGACACCCTGTGTCAACAGCTCAGTCCAGTGACATCGGGTCTGTTTGGTTTTGTCTCTGGGCACTTGGTATTCCCAGACCCCAGCACTGAGCCTGGCAAACTCGAGTTGCTTATAATCTAAGAAGCCAACTATGACTCCTAGTTTTGGTCAGCCAGGTGAAAGTCTCACAAAACAATGTCTCACAGTAACATTGGGGTGGCTGTGAGCCCTGTATCACCCACAGGTAGGGTTCCTCCTGACTCTTTCTTGTCATTGCTTTTTATCTGAACACAAGGTCATCGGGGATTTGTTCCCAAAGAGTGTTCTTTTTCTCTTTTTTTGGTACTACCTTGGTGTGGGGTGAACACTATTTCCTTGAGTGCCTTAAACTCTGGGTCTTATGTATTGCACTAGTTAGCTTCAACAGTCACTTTGACATATACTACAGTCACCTAAGAAGGGAGTCTCGACTGATGGATTATTAAGATCAGATTGGCCGACAGGCATCTTTGTGGGGGACTGTCTTGATTATTAATTGATATCTCAGGCCCAGCCCAGTGTGGGTGACACTATTTCCTAGGCTAATAATGATGATAGCTACGCAAGTGTCTGTCTGTGAGTGAGCCAGCAAGCAATGCTTCAAGTTCCTGCCCTGATTTCCCTCAATGTTGGACTGTGGTCTGGAAGAGTAAGCTAAATAAATCTTTTCTCCCCTAAGTTGCTCTTGGTCACTGTGTGTGTGTGTGTGTGTGTGTGTGTGTGTAATCATAGCAACAGAATGAATCTAGGACATGCATTGAGGCCAGTTCGATCAAGAGTGTCATGCAGGGCCAGGAGGAACATGACACACACACAACACTTGGGGGTGGCAAAATAAATTTGCACCCCTTTTTCCACCCCACATCAGTGCAGCACCTCTGTTACAGTCTGAGGTCATCTTAGGTGGCTGCTGAGGTGGCTCATGCTCATAAGATCATTCTAAACAACTGTCATTTAAGTAGCAAGCAAGCTGGGGACCAGTCCACCCTGGGGCGCCATTGTCTCCATCATTTTCCAGCTCAGTCTATATGTCTGACCAAACTCTGTTTGGAACATGCTTGTTCCTTGTGGTATTTGGGTTGTCACATAATTCCCGAGTCTCCCCAACTTCTCTTCCATCATGGAGGGGGCAGACACTTGAGATCCTATCAGCTTTTTATATGTGCCTTTTAATGACTTTGAGGAAAGCATCAGGGAGGAAAAAAAAAAATCCAGACAGCTCAGTTTCACCACCAGGCTTTCAAAGTCATCCTGGAGGATACAAGCCAAGACAGTATGCTTAACTTTCCTCTTTAATTTTTTGATTTTATTTTTAATACTGCAAAGTTCACACAGAAGTCCCTTAACATCTGGGCTTCCAGCTGCAGGTGTTCTCGTTGGTTCCCACCCCATGCTGGCCCTCAAGCCTGGATGGGTTTTAGGACAGGATGATGAGAGCCATGTCTGGTAGCAGTTAATTGGCTTGGACCATCAGGACCTGACACTGAGCTTTGCCAGATGTACTTCTGATTGAGAGATGTGCTCTATTTGAGCCTGCCTCGCCTCAGGTTGTGCCCTGCCCCTGTCCACTCTCCTTGCATCTTATACTGGAGGCTCTACCCGGACTCTTTGGAGAGGCCACAGGTTCTGTTCAGTTGGAGATGGATTGGGTCTGCAGTTACAACATTTATAGAAGTTGAATTCTCGAGGTGGTGAGAGAGATAAATATTTGACTATATTCAGAAGTTGGACCTCAGGAAAGACCTCATATTTACGTTGTAAAAGTCAGATGTTCATGGAATAGAGGGACAGCTCAGGTGATAAAGTGCCTGTCATACAAGCACAAGGATGTGAGTTCAGATACATAGCACTTGTGCAAAAAGCCAGGCACCATGGTGCTAGCCTGTGATCCCAATGCTTGGGAGGCAGAGACAGGAGGATCCCAGGGGCCAGCCAGCCCAGCTGAAGCAAAGAGCTTCATGTACTGTGAGAGACCCTGTCTCAAAAAAAATAAGGCAGAGAGAGAGAGAGAGAGAGAGAGAGAGAGAACAGAAGACTTCTAACATTGACCTCTGGCCTTACACACGTACATACTACGTTGCACATGCACTCTCGCATGCACACACACACACACACACACACACACACACACACACATGCCGAGAGGTCAGTGTATAACCTAGCAAGGATAGGTTTGCTACTGTGTGGTGGGGAAGCTCTTTAGCTCAAGGAATTTGTAGTGTCTGGTGGGTGGAGACAAAGATGGGAAAATCTGATGTCCTAGTTGCTATGAATAAATATTCTGAGAAAGCACTTACTTGGCTCAGGTTCCAGTCCATCATTGTGTGGAGGTCGAAGCAGCAGATCTTGAAGAAGAGATCAGGGGCTAATGTATGCATGCTAGTGCTCAGCTTGCCCCCTCCACTTTATACATCCCAGGATGCCCTGCTCAGGGAGTGGTCCCAGACATAGTTAAGATGGGTCTTCTCAACATCCAGCATCAAAGAACCCAATCAAGATAGCACCCCCACCTCCCACCCCTGGACATTCACTGAGGCTAATCTTAGTCTAGAAAAGCCCTCACAGGGTCCCTGAATGCTGTCTCCTGAGATTTCAAGTGGACAGTTAATATTTGGCTGGGCAGGGGAGGTGGGTTTTAAGTGCCAAGAACTGAGGGCAGGAAGCCTAAAGACCAGAGGGCTTCAGGGTGGAGATGGAGATGGTCCTTCTAAAAGTGATACCCTGAACATAAGAAGAAATCATAATCTCAGCTGGGAGACATTGTCTCAGGTGTGAGCAGTTCCAACCTCAGTTTGTGACTTGGGTTTCCCTCAGTTGTCTTTGGGTGTCGCGTTGAGGCTGACCCACAGTGAACTGAAACTCGAGGAGGCAGCTCCTAGACCCCATTCTCTCAACTTGTTTACCAAAGGTCTCTGGGTTTCATAGGTAGCCTCAGAGACTCACTGTTGCCTGGTTACAGACTATCATTATTGATCTCTAGGGGCAAAACCCAGCAACGTGTGAGAACTAGAACTAAATTTCAAGGTGGAGAGGGTTTGCCAAGACTGCATGGGTGTTGAGCATCTTCCTGTAAGGCTCAGCCTTTATCACCCCACTGTCCAGTAGTAAGGAGCCTCCTGACTGCATATAGACTTGCCACAAAAGGATGGTCTAAGAAAAACCCCAGAAGCAGAATGCTGTTTACAGAAGACAGGCTGATGTCAGTCTCTCGGGGTCATGCTTATATTTTTTAAGGATTGTCTTAGTTTGGGTTTCTATTGCTGTGAAGAGACATGACCAAGGTAACTCTTAAAAGTTACATCATTTAATTGGAGCTGATTTACAGTTTCAGAGGTTCAGTCCACTGTCATCATGGCTGGAAGCATGGCAGCATCCAGGTAGACATGGTGCTGGGGAAAGAGCTCAGAGTTCTACATCAGAGACTGGTTTCCAGGCAGCTAGGAGGAGGGTCTCAGAGCACACCCCAGTGACATCCTCCAACAAGACTACATCTGCTCCAACATGTCCACACCTCCTAGTAGTGCCACTCCCCGGGCTAAGCAAACCACAAGGACTTTAAAAGTTACTTTTTACTTATTATTATTTGAAATATTTATCTTCATTTAAAATTATTTGTATGTGTCTCTATGTGGGTATGTGCACACAGCTACCGATGCCCTACGATCCAGAAGAGGACGTTGGATCCTCTGGAGCTAGAGTTGTAGGTGGTTGTGAGAATTATGGGTGCTGGACACTGAACTCAGGCCTTTTGCAAGAGCAGCAAGTGCTCTTAACTGCTGAGCCATCTCTACGGCCTACATTGTGTGTGTGTGTGTGTGTGTGTGTGTGTGTGTATGCGCGCGCGCCCGCGTGGGCGCGCGCGTGTGCATGCATTTGCATGTGTGTATACATGCACTATGGTTCTTGTATGGAAGTCAGATGACAATTCTGTAGAGTCTGCTCTCCACTCTCACCTTCACATGGGTTCTGGGAATTGAACTCAGGTGGTTAAGTTTGTGCAGTAAGTACGACACCCTCTGAGCCATCTCACACCAAGCTTAGATTATAAAAGCAGCTGCCCAGCTCCCACATCCCAGAGCACGTTAGCTGTAAGAACTAAATATTAATCTAGGCTTGCTGTTGGGAGACAGGACCAGAGAAGTACACTTCTACTCTCCTAAGGAGACGCTTCCAGGTTGATGGGATGCTCATGCATATTTATGATGCTCATGAATATGTATGAAACTTAGCTCTCACATATATATATAGGAGTGATTGAGGGGGCCATACCTGAGACGTTTCCAGGACACTTGGGCAACTATCCCAACCTGGTGGGCAGCGAAGACGGGGCTTGGTCCAGTGAGACCTGCCTGCAGGCTTACTTGGAGTATTTGCCATCCCATCTGTGCTCAGCAGGTGGCTCCAAGTCCTGCTTGACTCCTTGACCACTAAGAGCTCAAACTTCCCTGCCTTCACTCTGCAGCACCTAAGGGTCCCTCGGGGAAGAGCACTTCCTGTCCTCCATCTGTCCCCAGAACTGAAGGTCGAGTTCAGGAAGAATTTCTTCCTGTTGTTTCTTGTCACTGTCCCCATCTGGGCTGCTTTTGGAAGACAAATGTCCCCAAGTGGGGGGTCGGTTCTCCGAATTGGTTGCACAGCTTTCAAGGGGTGGAAGCACAAATCATCAGGGCAAAACATACCGCAATATGGAAGCCTGCCCTTTTGTTTACTGACACACATCTCTGCCTCAAGCTATTTTAAAAATGACTATTTCATTTGCCAGGTGATAAAAGAATGAATAGAAATTTACCTGTGAGCGCCTCTATAATTGTATGCCTATCTGCAGCATGAATAGTGGAAACAAATTACCCACAATGGGCCAACTCTTTGCTTTCCTAGGACTGTGTGTTCTATTCTTCCTGTTCAATAGAGGATGCTGTCTACTCTACCAAATTAGCCAAACACAGATAATGTTGTCAAAGAACAGCTCCATTAGGTTTCACAGAAGCCTGACACCAATATAAAAAGCCGCCTCCCCTTGCACCATCTCAACTTCAGCTTTTTTTTTTTCCTACGTGACTCAAAAAATAAATACGTTTTGTGGGCTAGAGATGATGGCTTTGGCAGATTTTCAGAACAGAAGATAAAAGGAAAGTTAGCCGTGTGGTCTGGGGGGGGGCGGTGATTCCAGCAAATTCCACCTATTTAGTGAGGTAGGACCTTCCAAGTGTGGTGTCAGGACCTGGGCCCCAGCTTGACTGTGACGTTGGCTCAGCTTGTGTGTTCAGCCACGGAGACGAATCTAGTGATTTCTAAGAGAAAACACATTAGGAAGAAAACTGAGGTCAGCTGTGGTGGTGCTCAAATACTAACCAGCAGCAAGGGTGGGCCCCAGATTCCACTGGGCCACTTCGGAGTTGGGCAGCTCTCTGTGAGAGAGAGGGGGTTGGGGAAGGACTTCTTCCACAGTACAGTATAGGTCACTTCACCATTCACCTGAGCCTGAGAAACCCGAGGGTGAGAACCTTTTACAATTTGCTTATTTTCTTTCTCTTTTTTCTTCTAAAATACAAGGCACAATGACAGAAAATCTTAAAAAAAAAATATTGCTGCAACCACACCTTTCTGGTATAGCGGCTCCCACTCTGCACACTGCTTTCCATATGTATAACCCCGCCCCCTCTTTTCTCTTTCTTTCTTTTGCTGGAGCATGGCACAGGCCTCCCTTATGAAGTATATACTAAGTTGAGACAGGTGAAGGGGATCTTGGATAATAAGCGGGGATGGGAGGCGGGAGGCAGGAGCCTTTTGCTGAACAACATACCTTATTACCCATGTTGTGGGCTCTCTGTGTGTGTCTGTTTCTATCTCTCTCTTCTGTCTGTCTGTCTGTCTGTCTGTCTGTCTGTCTGTCTGTCTGTCTGTCTGTCTGCCTGCCTGCCTGCCTGCCTGCCTGCCTGCCTGCCTGCCTGTCTGTCTCTTTGTCTTTCTCTCACTCTGTGTCTCTGTCTGTCTCTGTCTCTCTGTCTATCTCTGTCTTTCTCTCACTCTGTGTCTCTTTGTTTGTCTGTCTGTCTCTCTTTGCCTGTGTGTGTGTGTGTGTGTGTGTGTGTGTGCTCTTAGCCATAGTATACCTATGCATTCAAGTTCACTTACCTTCGCATGGCATGATCCTATAATCATTTGCTCTGTTTCCAATGACCAAACAGTCTTCGGCCATGCTGCTTTGATTGCTCTAGAGGGCATACACTCCATCAGTGTTGCAATTTCAGTAGCTCCCGAGGACCATGTGTGATGGTTTATGTTGATTGTCCACTTGACAGAATCTAGAATCACCAGGAGATAACTCTCTGGGACAGTCTGTGACACGTTTTCTAGACTAGGCCCATGGAAGTGAGAAGACCCGGCAGTGGGCTGGGGTTCTGAACTGCACTAAGTGTGGCTGGGCACGAGCATCCATTGCTCTCTGCTTCCGGATCATGGATTCTTTCTTTGTTAAAGTGTCTACTGCTGTGATGAAATGCCATGACCAAAAAGCAACCTCGGATGAAAGGGTTTATTTGGCTTAAGCCTCCACACTGTAGTCCAGCATTGGAGGAAGTCAGCACAGGAACTCCAACAGGGCAGAAACATGGAGGCTGTGGAGGGTGCTGCTTACTGGCTTGCTTCACATGGCTTGTTCAGCCTGCTTTCTTATAGAACCCAGGACCACCAGTCCAGGGATGGTACCCACAGTGGGCTGGGCTCTCGCTCATCAATCACTAATTAAGAAAATGGCTGAATCTTATAGAGGCATTTTTCTCAGTTGAGGTTCCCTCTTCTACAACGAGTCTAGCTTGGGTCAAGCTGACATGAAGCGGCCAGCACATGCAGAGTGACCAGCTACCTCCTGTTCTTGCTATTTATGCTTTCCCTGTCATGCTGGACTGTGTCCTTGAAACTGTAAGATCAAATAAACCCCCTTTCCTTGGGTATTTTGTTTTAGCACAAGTAACTAATACAGAAAATTGGTATTAAGAAGTGAGGTTGTTACTGTGGTAGAGCTGACCACGTGGTACTTGGCCTTTTAAAACTGGTTTTCAGGAGGGATGTGGAAGAGTTTGGAACTTTGCACTAGGAAAGCCTTCTACGCTGTAAATTGAACTTAACCAGACATTCTGGTGAGGGTTTAGAAGACAGAAATACTGAAAAATAGGGACAGTGGAGGCCCCATTTGTGACGTGTCGTGGAGGAATAGAGTCTGTCAATGAGAGGATGGGAATACTCTGACAGAGTCTGGCTAGATTCAGCCTGTGTCCCAAGATTCGGTGACTTTGAATTTAAAGGCAATGGACCAATTCCCTTGGCTGAGGACGTTCCCAGACAGAAGAGCATTTAGGCTGTGTTATGGTTATTAGTGGCAGCTGGCACCCAGGTCTACAGTGAGAGACACCAGGGAGTGGAGCAGAAAATTAAGAAAAATGTCAACTTTGGTGAGAAGAGATGTGTGACCAAGTTTAAAGTTCTGGATTAGGAGAACAAAGATGACAAATTATTTATGGTTCTTAAAGAGAGCAATGGAATTAAAATTTGTACCCGTCACTCTGAACAGGGACAACAGAAAAGGTGCCCCGAGGGTAAGACCCCTCACTGAAGGCTCCGTCTTGTAAATATGTAAATTGATTAGAAAGGAGAGAGCCTAAACGGAGATGTTGTTGGAGGGGGTTCCATGCTCAGGAGCCTCCTCTCCGCACACAAAGGCCCAGGAGACTGTGGTTCAAGGGGACCAACCATGTTCCATCCCAAGCTGGCAGCTCAACTTGGCAATACTGCCCACTTGGTACTAACCTTGTTTTATAAACATTAAAGAAGAAGGGATGAGGAGTTGAAGAGCTGCCTCAGTAGTGGAGAACACTTCTTGCTCTTCCAGAGGACCAAGTTTAGTTCCCAGCACTCATAGCCCATGGCTTCCAGCCATCTGTAACTCCAGATGGTTTGGATCTGACGCCATTTTTCTAACCTCTGTAGACACTTGTACACACACACAGCACAGCATATGTTCATACACACACACACACACACACACACACTCACACACATGCATGGAAGTAAAACTTACAGTAAATCTTTTGGAAAAAGATAAAACATTGATGGGGTCATGGAGTCTTGGACCACAGCTGCAGAGGGCCACAGAAGCTAGTGTGTGGCAGAGTCCCAGCGAGTATGACATGGGAGAGCGTTGATTGAAGCTGAGAGATCAACCCCAAGACACAACAGAAACCTTAGGTTGTTGAAGGTATCAAAACCATAGAATTTCTTCCCAGAAAAGTTGAAGGCACAGAGTAAAGCAGGTGGCTCTTTGGAGCCCGTACAATTCCATCATAAGCCTCATATGCTGGCTACGGAGCTGTAGGACTTGGTGGGTTTTGGTCTTGCTTTGGTATGATCACTCCTTGTTATATCTTTATCCTTCCCTTTTGGGATGGTAATGCTTACCCTGTGCCACTGGTTACTGCAAGCATGCAACTTATGATTATTTTTTAATTGTTTGGGGGCTCACAGTTAAGAGATTGCTTGAAACTCAAAGTAGACTTAACACATACTTTAGAACACCTTTGAGACTGTTAAGGACTGGGAGGGCTTTTCAAGTTGTATGGAAGGCATTTTTGTACTCTGAGAGGGCTTTTCAAGTTGGATGGAAGGCTGTGGCTTAAAGTTGATGTGTTTAGGTGTCAAGTTGACAGGGTTAGGTAGGCTTATGATGATGTCTATTGTCAACTAGACCGAATCTAGAATCACCTGGAGACAAGTAGCCATACTAGTCTCTGAGGGATTTTATAAGTTTGGTTAGCGAGGTGGGAAGAATCACTGTAAACTTGGCAACACTGTTTATAGGTTGAGACTCTGAGTTGCATGGAAAGGAGAGGGTAGGCTGGAACTAGCATCAGTCTCCCTCTACTTCCTAAATGCAGACAGGCTGTGTTTGTGACCAATGGTCTTCAGCTCTGGCTGCCATGACTTTTCCACCATGATGGACTTTATACCCTTACACCGTGAGTCAGAATAAATCCTTCCTTTCCGAAGTTGCTTTTGTCAAAGTAAGGAGACAACTCACCAACACAGTCACAGGGCCTTTTCTAGAGTTCTAGGATGAAGCCAGCTTTTCATGTAGGCAGCATGGGAGAAGTCCTGGCCTTGTGGTCCTGCTCACTCCTTTAGACAAATGGAACCAAGAAGCACTAGAAGCATTTCAAGAAGAACTGGATGGAGTAAAGCGAGGTAGAGGCTTACCCAAGTGCTTGGGGTGGGGCAGGAGGGAGCAGAGATGAGAGAGCCATGTTTAGGAAACCCAGAAGTACAGGAACCTCCAAGGTAGCTGCAGCTCCTGAAGTCGATGGCCTAAGACCCCCGAGCGAGAGGTGCTCAGCGAAAACCAGAAAACTCCTGGCACCCCCCTAACCGCCCACTCAGAATGCTTGCTTGACAATCAAGGCTACTTCTCAGATCTTGCATGAGTGCTCCTCTCACATGAGTGAGTTCTCCTCACTGGCAGAACTGCTCTAGAACCCTGCTGGTTGAGGACTTGGCACAAGATGATGGGGGGCATGTTGACTGCAAGGATCACACGAACAAGAGTGAGCGGTTGGCCTGTGGAGAATACATTCTGGTTTAGAAGGCAATCCCACCTCTCCCTAGGCCTGGAGGAATGGAATCTATGTTTCTTGTATGGTGAACTTCTGATTCCAGAATAGAGGAGACAGTGTGGGAAGAAGTACTTCTTTCCCAGGTGGTTGAGGTATAGAGACTGGTCACAATGGCCGGGTGGTTGAGGTATAGAGACTGGTCACAATGATGATTACTATTCTTCTCCCTTCCTGGGCACTGCCAGGTCTATTCACAGGTTCTGTCTTATTTTTCTTCCAGTTGCTGTAACAAAACACCCTGATGAAAATATTTTTTATACCATGGTGTAGAAATCAAAACAGCAGGAACTTGAGGCTGCTGGTCACGTTGCATCCATTGTCAGGAATCAGCAACAGATACTTTCTAGTGCTCAGCTCATCTTCTTCTTTGTATACAGTGCAGGATTCTAACCTAGGGAATAGGACTACTCATAGTGGGCATCTTTCTACCTCAATTAGCCTAATCAAGATATCCCTCACAGGTGTGCCTGAAAGATTGTCTCCTAGGCGAGTCTGGATCTTGTTGACAGTGAACACTAAAAATCACAGGCTCTAAAATTATTAGTCAAGGGATTAAAAAGGCAAGTTCATTCATAGGTACCTTGGTTGATTTGGGCAGATCCTATGGAGAAACACTATATTCTCTGATTCTTGCTTTTAAAGAGCAGGCAAATTCAGAGGATTCCTTCAGGCAAGGCTGGATCCAGCAACACAAATGATGTTTTTTCTTTCTTTCCCCCCTTTCTCTGACTGCTTAATCTCCCCTCATTTAGGTGGGCTTCTGTCTTATTGCATTGAAAATGACTACCCACTTCCAACTTGGCACACCAGTGGAACACAATCTTCCTTTAGATGTATGAACCGAGAAACCTGGAAATGATTGGCCTCACTCTATCGTATCCAACTAGATCCATTATAGTGGGGGAGATTCAATTCTGTAATTGTTTCAGCTTGAGCTCACAATAATCTCTGTGCCATAGGCTGGGTCTGGGGGGAGGGAATCTATGATTGACAGCTTTACAAGACCATTAGTTGATGGGAGGTTTGGGGCTGAAGGAGAAGGCCAGCTGAGTACCAGCATTTTTCTCTTTCTTGTTCCTGACTGGGAACTCAATGTGACCAGCTCCTCACCTTCCTACTGTCATAGCTTCCAGGCCATAATGGACCCAGCCGCTCTCTGTACATCCTCTCTCTATTCTACAGCTCAGCAATTTCCTACTTGGGCATACATTTCTTCAGTCAATATTTACTGAGAGTACCCTGAGTGCTCTGGGAGTATCCTCAAACCAAACAAATGAAGTTCTTTAGCAGCTGAAGATCAGCAGGGGAAGTCAGGTACAGGACTGAAACAAAGACATCACCCAACAGGCTGACGGGACTCAGCATCAGCCGCTTTTCTCATTATGTGCATGGCAAAATACCCGACAAAGGCGATTTAAGGAAGGAAGATTTACACTGGCTGGTGGGTGGTGGTTCGGTGCACATCTTTTATCCCAGCACTCAGGAGGCAGAGGCAAGCAGATCTCTGAGTTCAAGGCCAGCCTGGTCTACAGAAGGAGGGAGATTTTATTCTGGCTCACAGTCTGAAGGTACAGGCCATCAGAGTGGGGGATGTCACCACAGTAGAAACTCGAGGCTGCTGGTCCCAGGCATCCTCAGTCTTGCAGCTGGCAGAGGGGTTCAGCTTGCTTTCTCCTTTATATGCAGTCTGGGATCCTACCCCATAGGATGGTGCTCCCCAAACAGAAGGTAGGCTTGTCCCTCCTCATTTAAACCTCTCTGGAAACCCTCTCACAGACACACCCCGAATGGTAGGACTCCTGGGTGAGCCCAAATCCAGTCAGGTCACCAAGACAATGAAGAGTCATCATTCTGCCTCTGGAGGTGAGGCAGGGAGTGTTTAGAGAAGCCAGGGCTGGCTGCCCAGTATGCTAAGGAGGGCAGGGGAGTGGGGCAGACTGGAGATGCTGGGGGAAAGGCATGAGGAGAGAGGAGGCCTGAGGGTGGAGTACCAGGTCTGTGGGAAAGCGGCTGGACATATTGATGGAGGCTCACTATCCTAGGGTCCCCACTTGCCACCTCAAGTCTCTCTAGTGTGGGAATCCAGTCTGCCCCTTTAGAGAGCTCCACAGTGAACATGAGGGAAATGGCCACTGCCTGCTGACCCGTGCCCCTCTGTCTCCGCAGCATCCAGCCCAGTTGGCAAGGCAGGGATTGGCTCCTGTAACTTGAATTTTTAAAAAAAATCTTATCTTTAATGATGGTTTTTAAACATTTCAATCTTTCTTGTAGCCCGCCACCCGCCAGAGGTAGTGGAAAAGAAAGGATACAGGGGAGGAAAGTGGACCTGTTTAGAAAGGTTCTTTGGAGCACAAAGGTTCCCATCTGTGTTGTCTGGAATCAGCATTACAGCTCACAGGTTAGCAGCAGCAGCTTCATCCTCGTGCAGACATTTCAAAGATACACCAGCAGTCCAGTTCAGCAAAGCTGTGCTAGCAACATCAGTGACTTGACCTATCACAGCCTCAGCCTTGGCTCCAGCCAGCAGGAGGGACCAGAAGGGACACACCAGGAGAAGTTGTCAGCTGTGCCTCAGCGAAGACAAGAGACTCACAAGTGTTGCACAGCTAGCTGTACCAGCAAGGCAAGCTCTGTCTCCATCACTCCATGGAGTCCTATTTATACCCTCCAAATATCACGTGTCCTCCACGTGCCCTGCCTCAGCATGTGCATTCAATCAGCCTGAGTCTGCAGAGTCCCAACAAATGCAGCTTAGCTATGCAATGTAAGGCGGACCAATACATGCATGTTGTTAGCAAAGAATCCTTCATCACATGGCTTTCCACGTGTTTGCTTTAGCAGAACATCCTTTCTCCTATATCTGCTTCAGCGAAACATTCCTTCATGAGTCTCCCTTAGTCTTTCACCTGTGTCCACTTCAGGAAAACACTCCTTCATGTGTTTGCCCCAGCAAACCACCATCCAACTGACTTTCCAAAGAACCCTTAAGTTTCTACTCCAGGCTCCCTTTGCTGCATGTTGAGATGTGTGTCCTGGCACTGGTTGGAGGTAGGGTGAGGCCTGGGTTTGCCGGGTTATGGAAGGGTAAGGAGGCAGGGGAGCCCTGCAGGGTTTAGAAGTACAGTGGTGCAGGGACGGGAGGTGGTCTGCTCAGAAAGCCAAACAGACTCTGGCTGGGGTCAGATCGTACAGAGGATAGGTCAGTGGCAATGCTTGTGGTTTTAGGGGGTGGCAGGGTAGTAGTGTGGTGGTGACATGCCTCTTGATGAGACGCAGGGCTGAGAGAAGGTGGCTGAAGGAAAACAGTTCCTTTATGCATGTTTTCCTTGGAAATTCTGGGTTCAGGAGACCCCAGGGGGAGCAATTGTACACATAGGGTGCAGCATGGATGGAGGTCATGGCTTGGATACCTGTGTGGTGAGGTCAGGAGAGGCCAGGCCTGGGTCCCCGGGCACAAACACTTTCGGAGGTTAGTGAGAGAAGGAACAGCCACCAAATTGATAAGCCAACTGCAGGAGGTGCCTGCCTGCCTGTGATAAATCACGGCAGCACTCCACCCGCTGCAGATGTGTGCTCAGAGGACCCCTGGGCACCCTGGACCTGTCGCGGGGTGATGGATGACGCTCTTCCCCACCTACCCACCTTCTGCCTGTGCCTGCTTCCTACAGTCACAGAGGCAGTCCCTCGGGAGCAGAGCAAAGAGCTGAGCAGGCTCGCCACCGTGACAGCCTTTTAAAAGTGACTTTTCAAACTTCTTATAATTGTTGATTAAAAGGACCATTGCCCCAAAGGCTGTTTGTGGCAGAAGTAAAGCCATTTGAGGAGAAATTTCTGGGGAGGTGAAGTGTTCTGGTAAATTGGCCAGGCAATATTTGCAGAGCCAGGTTTGTATTTTGAAAGCCATTAAAAGCCCCTAAGAAAGGTCTGCAAAGTAGTTGTTTTGAAAAAAAGGAAAACCCTTTTTGGGGAGATGATAATGGCAGCTTTGGGGTCTGCGGGGGCATAGGAGGATTGGTCCAGGGCTGTTCACCTCTGGCCTTGGCCAGGGAAGTAGTTCTCTCTCTTCTCCTCTCTCTCTCTCTCTCTCTCTGTTCCCACCCTCACAGCTGCCTGGTCTAGAAAAAAAATTGCTTTGCACAGCACCTTACTTCCAGAAACCAATTCATTTTGTAAATGGATGCCCTTCCCTCTGGCTTCCTGCCCTTCAGTAGGACTCTCAGGACTCTTCCATGGTGACACTGTCCCCTGAACTTCTGTGGCCCATGACAACTTCACGGGCTTATTTATGTCCATGATCCTTCATGTTATGATGTCATACAAGTCTGCAGGTTACTCCCAGTAAGGTGAGACATATGCAGAGAGAGAGAGAGAGAGAGAGAGAGAGAGAGAGAGAGAGAGAAAGAGAGAGAGAGAGAGAGAGAGAATGAGAGAGAGAGAGAGAAGAAACCGCAGGGTGCTGACATGGGATTCGTGCTTGGCTAACATAAAGCTGATTTTCTTCTTGCTGAGTGGCCAGGGTACTGCAGTGGAACTGTCCACCATGGCCTCTGTCCTGGCTTTGTTATGTGGTCTTAGCAATACAAATAAGAAGAATGAGTAGCATGGCGTGTGTGTGTGTGTGTGTGTGTGTGTGTGTGTGTGTGTGTTGCCTTTGACCTCTCTCTGGTTGTCAGGGAGGAGTCTACCAGGATAGCTGGGCCACTGGAAGCATTGTGGGTCTGAGAGACAGGCAGATGAGCTCACGGAGGGCTGTGGGGCATACAGGTGAAGGAGGGCAGAGGGAAGACTATATACTAGCAGTGAGCTCTGAGTATCTTCATGTTTGGCTTTGCTCTTAGGGTCATGTCAGGGGGCAGACATGAGGGCATAGCTGCTTTCCTAATAGAAGTGGGGAGGCATACAGGCTGGGCACATGACTGTGGCTGAACCAATCTCTGGTCTGGAATCTCTCTGAATTCCCTTCTAGGCAATGGGGGTTGGGGGGAGCCTCTGGTGACCTGAGATTTCCTTCTGCTCAAATCAGCTTGGCGTGAGAATCACGATCATTTCTGGGTGGTGAATCTTTGTCTCCCTGGAGAGGAGGCAGGGTTTCCCAGCTTCTCATAGGGCCTTGATCCCTGTGAGTTCTTGTGTCTCTTGTTAGAACCTTCTAAGCTCAGATTCATAGGATCCTTTTGGTCCTATAAGAAGCTTTGGAAGAGTTACCTGTGGCAACCTAGCGATACTGGAAACAGCCCGTTCTGTCCTTTCTTCCAGGAGATTTGAAAGGGCACAAACATTTCAAAGTAAAAGAAACTTTCCTTAATCCTGTGTTTTTTATACTTGTTTAGCCACAGATTCTTTTTTTGGGGGGGGGGTGCTGCAATACAAGGTCTCTCTATATGGCCCTGGCCATCCTAGAACTTACTATGTAGACCAGGCTGGCCTTGAACTCACAGAAATATGTCTGTCTCTGCTTCCTTAGTGATAAAAGACATGAGCCACCACACTAGCTGTGACTACATATTCTTTTTGTCCCAGAAAGTCAAGGAAAATCCTCTGAGAGTATACACACCTTGCTTCCTACTCTCATGGTAGCGACCATATAGACTGACCCACGAGCTCCCACAGTGACCCTTAGGCAAGACAGTACCATCTGGCCTGCTGTGGCTTCCTCTGAGCTTTGGGCAGGCCTGCTAGAGTCACATATACATCTGCTCACACAGCCTTCAAGGCCCCTTTGAGGGTCTTATCAGGGACCTGTGATTGCGGGCTGATTGCTTCCTGGTTCAGTGGGAGCATCAGGCTGGACATTCACCTTCACAGCCAGATGGAGCTCACCTGGGGCCAGGAAGCCCTGTGGAGGACAGTATGTGAGAAGAAGCACTCCACCTGTCCACTCCCCTGCAGCAGCTCAGGCCCCGGGCTGTTGGCTGCCTTGTTTTGCATATACTAATAAAATATTAAAGGAAATTCTCCCAAGTTTGAAAAATCTTTCTGTCAAGGTATGAGGTGATGGAACATAAATCTCTGGGATGAGAGAGGGGGGAGAGGAGCAGAGGTATAAGAGGAAGTAGCGGGGCCAGGGATAGCTTAGAGACTGTCATCTTATCCATTTTCTTCCTGCCGACCGAGGAAGCGGGGTACTGTTGATCCAGAGTCTGGCAAGTCAGCATTCTGTTGAGTGCTTGGGAGAGCATGGATTGGGAGCCTTATAGTAAGTTATCCTTCAGCAGGTTTGTTTCTTTCAGGGCTTGTTTTTTTTTTTTTTTTTTCTGACTAAGGCAGACAGGTGACCATGTGTTCTCTTAAGTGTGTCTTGGTTGCAAAATCGGATTCTGTTTAAAAGCCTTCTCCTCACACACTGCCCCCGCTCCTCCCATTACTGCCTTGACTCCAGGGAGAGCAACTGAACCCACTGACTACTGAGGAGGGAAAACCGAGCTCATAGGACCCACTTGATTGGGGCCTACTGCAACCAAGACAAATCTCAGCTTTGCTGCTTACAGAGACACTATAGTCATACTAAAGGGCATTGTGGCCTTGGCCAGCCACATGTCTGAGCTAGGGACAGCTTCATGACTCAGCAGGTGACGGATTTCCCTGTAGTGTTGTGTCTGCATCCTTTTGTGTGGAACAGGGTCTGCCCAGGGTACAAGATGAGTTCCTGGCTCAACATACAAGCCCTTCCAAGATCTCTCCGGCTTTGACCCTGTACATGTCTCTGACTTGGACAGACAGGTCTTGTTCCAAATCAGAGATGATTCCAGAATGGTCAGAGCATCTGTAAGATCTAAATGTGAGCCTTCCCGTGAAGCAGCCACCAAGTTCAAGGGCATATGCACATGAGTCTGCCTGAGAATGAATGCGTATCTCCCTTCGGATGATTGATGAACATCCCCTGTTTCCGTTTGCCAAGGCGGCTCAGAAGCATGAACAGATGGCTTCTTAGGAATTCCTCCAGGGAACTGGGCTTCTAAAATCCAACACCACATGGAAATCAAACATGCAAATGAGAGAGGAAGTCATGAAAGGAAATGGGTTGTCTTTCTCCTTCCATGTTCAAACCTAGACACAAGACTGGTCAGAGCAGGGTCTCCAAAATCCCTTGGTTCCTTCCCAACCTCAGGGAGACAAGACAATGGGTATGGCGGCTAAAGCCTATGATCTCAGCACCCAGGAGGCTGCAACTAAAGATCGCCAGCTCAAGGCCAGACTTGGGTGACATCAGAAGATCCTGTCTCTAAAACGAAAGAGGGAGAACAAACACGGGGCTGTGTCTAAAGTAAGTGGTGACCCTGAGGGGCTTCAGAGTGAAGAGATGTGAGCCTGAGGGAGAGGGCTTCAATTCAATGCCACTACTTTGCTTAAGCAGCTACGTGTTCAAGTCCTGCACTGATACTGTACATGATTGGGCCAGATGGTTTATGGTTCAAAAACAAAATTATCAACTCAGAGCTGGGGAGATAGCTCAGTTGGTAATGTGCTTGCCATGCAAATATGAGGGCCCTGAGTTCAAGTCCAAGGCATTTCAGTTCTGGGGAGGCAGATATGGATGGGTCCCTAAGACTTACTGGTCAGCCAGCCTAGCCTACTTGGCCAGGTCCAGGCTAGTGAGACACCCTGTCTCAGATAAACAAGATGGATTGAAGTGGAAATTTCTGCTTTCTTTGGAGACTCGGCTATGCCATGTGATGTTTTTCTGGAAACTGTCTTATGAGAGGATGTTTTTGCTGAAGCAGACACTTGGGAGAATGTTCTGTTGAGAACAGACACGTGGTGTTTTTCTGGAAACAGCCTGGAAAAAGGGCATGTGATGTTTTGCTAGAGTGGACGCTTGAGAGAATGCATGTTTGGAAAGGATATAAATATAACTCAATATACAGTGGACAATGCTGTGTGATATTGGTATACCTCCCCATTCTTTGCTGGTCATTATTAGGCCTTGCTAATGCTGGTCTTTGCTGATGACAATGACAATGACAACAACAACAACAACAACAACAACAACAACTCTATGTAGTATTGGTTCGCCTTGCCATTCATTGCAGGTTATAGTTTGTTGAGGCTTCATAGAGAGGAACACATTAAAGAACTGGTGGTGTTCCTGGAGATTCTAGTCACTTCTGCAGACTTGGGAGAAACTCACAGTTTCTTCTGGATCGAACTGGTTCTGAACTGGTGTTGCTGATTCATGAATGGTGTTTGCAAGTGGATCGAGCTACTGCTGTTGATTTGTGTGAACTGATCTGCTGATATCCTGACAATGCAGATTGGATACACTCCAAAGAACTATTTCTAAACCAGTTCACATCCTCCTTTGCCCTATTAACCTTGCCTTTTCACTATCTCTGGTAGGTGGTGGGCTAGAAGGGAGGTTAAAGCAATTAAGAACCCTTATTAAAAGTAGGCTTTGAAAAATATAAGTCTACATGGATTGCACCTGAGGTTGACCTTCGGCCTTTACACTTGACCATGCATGTATGTTTTAGTATGAACATGTGTGTCTCTCTCACCTCTCCAAAAAGCATAACGTCTTAGAGTATCTGGGCTCCAGGGTATACTGAACCTTGATAGCCTGCACCACAATCTTCTACTCCCAGAGCCTTGTGTATCCTGATCTGGTTGTTGAAGGGATCAAATGAATAAATAGTGCGTTTCAGAGCTCTGTACAGTGCTTGGGTTAGAATGCATGCTCCCAAGCATATGATGTAATGCTTTGTACCAGTTCCCTGCCCCCTCAGCAGGGTCTTCCCCCAATGTGGATAGGACAAAGAGGAGAGTAGCAGACATAGTTTGAGTTTTCCAAAAATTGCTAGGATCGTCATTGATAAGTTGAGCCTGGAGCTGGAAGCTCTGAGTTCTTTTAGGACCCTGTCTCCACACCAGGACATCTCTGAGCATGTCTGAGGCTATTCTGAGTGGGCCTCAGTGGTCTTGTTTCCTTTTGTCTGAGCATGGAGAAGATTTACTGTTTGCTTTAAAGTTTCCTCTCACTCTGGGAAGAGTCCTTCTAGAACCCCAAAGACTAGGAAAACCCTATAGATGCCCAGAAGTCTCCAAGGCCAGTCCATCTGTGAGGGAAGGTTCTCCCTTTCCAGTGCTCCGATCTTTCCTCTCCCACACAGAGTCCAGGTTTTATGGCATCATGCACACTCCATGGCATTTAGCTTTTCCTGTTTCTTTCCCCGAGGTTTGGTCCCATTAATGTTTATGAGCAAATAAAACTTGGATTGCTGCTTTGGGCCGTGGGACCACTGCTGGCTCCGGGAGGGATGCCTAATTGAACCTGTTCCTTGAACAGAGTCCTGCTTCCTCCACTTTCCTTGACTTCCACTGTGTTCTCTAGGAATATGGCCAAATATAGAGAAGACGTGAGAGCAATTGGGAAATTTGGCCTTCCTCAGGACTCCGTGTCATCATTCTGTTCCCGACTCTGAGTGGGGATTAAAAACAGTGAGATCTGGCCAGGCATGGTGGTGCACGCCTTTAATTCCAGCACTTGGGAGGCAGAGGCAGGTGGATTTCTGAGTTCGAGGCCAGCTTGGTCTACAGAGTGAGCTCCAGGACAGCCAGGGCTACACAGAGAAACCCTGTTTCGAAAAACCAAACCAAACCAAACCAAACCAAACAAAAAACCACAGTGAGATCTGGAGCTGTGGGAGGAACAGAAGGTGTTTGCTGTGTCCAGTCTCAGCCTGGATGAGCAGAGATGAGACCACCTTTGGGGACACATGAACCCTGAAGGGCAGGGCTAATAGAGGTGACTGACAACACCTCATTTCCGTTTGGGGGAGTAAAATATTATCAACATAATGCATTGCTTCCAGGATACAGACCTGTGGGATCTGTGTGTAGTATGTGGTGCCATGTCTCATATCATTGGAGTTATGGGTCTCAGGGCTATGCCTGGCCTTTTATATAGGTGCTCTGGATTTGAACTCAGGTCTGTCTGTTTGCTTTCACAGCAAGTGATCTTTCCCACTGAGCCATCTCCCTAACCTCCCAAAGTCCTTTATGGTAATGCTTTTATTCTTTATCATATGTTTCATTCATTTTGGCTTTCTCTTGGGATCTGTTGCTAGAAAGTCACTATCTTCTTTAGGTGCTATCATCCTAACTTGCTTTGAAGATATGCTTGTGTGTCTACATGGAGATTTATACATCTAGTGGACCAGCTGTCTCTGCCATCCATGGGTGGCCTTCTCGTTAGTAGCTCTTTCTCTCAAAGAGGAGTCTTGGGCATTCTGATTTGCCCAATGGGCTTTGGTGCCAGGTGAGTATTCTGGAATTCTTAGGCTATAATGGATAAATTTGGGCACCGTAAGCACTATAGTTGGGATCCAAGCATGGGTGGGACACACTGTCAACCCTTGGAGGTGTGGAAACGAGCAAGGTGTATGGGAAGCCTACTGGTGCCTACTGTGCTGTCATTCTGATAACTGGGAATGGTGTCATTGCCAGGCATTTCCTCAGGCATTGCCTAGGCTCTGGTGATGGCAAAGACCTCTAGCCACTGGCAGCTCCAGTGATGGTAGGGGACCTGATGCATCTGCTGTCAGACCAGGCTGTGGTATGGACAGACACTGCATGGGTCGAAGTTGCACTGGGGACTACAGCAGTAGCCCTGACAGCAGTATACACAGATGGAATTAAGGACAGCAGGATGATGATGGGAACCATGTGAGCACTTGCTTTCAGACATGTGTTGATACAAATCCATAAAAAGTTTGCTACATTCTGCATCCTACAAAACAGGTACCAAAGTCTCTCTGTCCTTGAGGGAGAGCCCCCACCCTGTTCCGTGTGTGTTGAAGCACCAGTGTTCTGAGGCACCAGGCAACCCAGGTGCTGAGGCTGCAGTCGTCAGCTGATAGGTTCATGAGGGTGCACAGCTCTCCAGGAGACCATGGTGGGACAGCTGTGTGGTCGCAGAGATGAAGCTTTCCAGGGCTCTCTGACCCTAGAAGAGTGCTTGGACAGAGCTCTCTTCTCAAGTTGCCACCTAGCTACACAGTGTAGCCTGGCTCTGGAGGTTGGCAGGATGTGGGTGGGCTTCTTCTCCAAAGCCAAGTGACTGTGTTGAGTCCAGGTCAGTTCCTGGTGAGGCTGCAGGCCTGGGTGGTTGTGTGGCAGTTTGGGAATTGTGATAGTCAGCGACTCCAGTAGGGCAGTTTGGACTCTGCCCTATCCCTGCTCACCCACAGCTGGGGTACTGTGTGGTAGTTACTGGGGAAATTCATGCCTCCTTCTATACTGTTGTCTCAAGACCTCAGAATCTTGCAAGGCTCTCTAGCCTCTTTCATGCTGAAACCCACCTTCCTCCCCAGTCACTCACCTCAGGCTGTCACTATCCATCTGGGGCTTTGGCTCTTATTTGTGGAAGAGGTAAGGGCTGGGTACCTCTATTCAGCTTTACTGGAATGGATGTTGTTCCTTGATCCACCTTTTCTTCTTTTGAAACAGAATCTTTCACTGGCCTGGAACTTGCCATGTAGGCTGATCTGGTTGGCCAGTGAGCCAAAAGGGCTCTGCCTCCCAGTCCTGAGATTACAAGCCTGAGTCACCACATCTTTCTTTTGGTTTGGTTTGGTTTTTAGTGTGGGCTCTGGTCCTTGTGTTTCAAAGGCAAATACTTCATGGACTAAGCCATCTCCCTAGCCCCTGGGAAGGTTTCTTAACGACCACATGGGTCAAGAGAAAGGAGAATGTGAGGTGACTCTGTGGGTTTGGCCTCAGGTGTCAGGATCGGCTGTGTAATGAGATGGGGTGGCTAAGAGCTGCTTTAGCCTTATTGACTGTCCTAGTTAGCTTTCTATTGCTTTAATAAGCATGATTACCAAAAGCAACCAGGGGAGGAAAGGATTTATTTCAGAGAAGTCAGGGTAGGTGCTCAAGACAAGAACCTGGAGGCAGGAGCTGATGCAGAAGCCATGGAGGAGTGCTACTTACTGGCTTGCTCTTCATGGCTTGCTCAGCCTGCTTTCTTATGCGACCCAGGGCCACCAGCCCAGGGTGGCACAGTCTACAGTGGGCTGGGTCCTCCTTCCTCAATCATAAAGTAGGAAAATTCCCCACAGACTTGCCCACGGGCCAATCTTATGGAGAAATTGAGACTCTTTCTTTCCAAATAAATCTGGCTTGTGCTAAAATTGACAAACATACAAAATAAAACAAAACAAAGAAAACGCAACAGCAACCAAAAACGTCCAAACCAAAACAATAACAACAAAACAAAACCCAAACCACCACCACCACCATCACCACCACCACCACCACCACCACCACCACCACCACCACCACCACCACCACCACCACCACCACCACCATCACCACCACCACCACCACCGAACTAGCCAGCACAATGGGGCTTAACTCACTTTTGACCCAAGAAGACTTGTGGCTAGGTAGCTTTCTTTGAAAGGAATTCTAGAGAAAGGTTCATGCTAGGGATGTATGTTTAGAGGCTGTCTGCCTCTAAGTGATGCCAGTACCAGAAGATGAGATGAGACATCTGTCCTGGCTGGTTTTGTGTCTCAACTTGACACAAGCTGGAGTTATCACAGAGAAAGGAGCTTCAGGTGACGAAATGCCTCCATGAGATCCAACTGTAAGGCATTTTCTCAATTAGTGATCAAGCAGGGAGGGCCGAATGTGGGTGGTGCCATCCCTGGGCTGGTAGTTCTGGGTTCTATAAGAGAGCCGGCTGAGCATGCCAGGGGAAGCAAGCCAGTAAGTAACATCCCTCCATGGCCTCTACATCAGCTCCTGCTTCCTGACCTGCTTGAGTTCCTGTCCTGACTTCCTTTGGTGATGAACAGCAATGTGGAAGAGTAAGCTGAATAAACCCTTTCTTCTCTAACTTGCTTCTTGGTCATGATGTTTGTGTAGGAATAGAAACCCCGACTAAGACAACATCCACACCAAGACGTGAGAGTAATAGTAACTAATGTTTTATTTCAAGGGCCAGGTAATCCTGTTAAGCATTTCTGAGCATCCTTTCTTCTTCTTCCCTAGAATCCAGTGGAATAACAGGTATTATTTCTCTCTTTTACTGATGCGGAACCGCAGGAGCAGAGAGCAGAATTGCTTAAGATCATAGCCACCAAGGGCCAGAGCCTAAGTTTGCATGCCTGTTTACTTGACTCCAACTTAAAAAAAAAAGTCATGCATGTGTTGTCTCTTTGAATTTCATCTTGAGTTGTGTACACAAGGGAGCTGCTGGTGTTTAAATAGAGAAAGGACTCAGAGTTATGATTTGGAAAAAGGCTGTGGAACTGGGGACCCTGTGTAGTGTACTGGGGAAGGAAGGAAGGAAGGAAGAGACAAGAGGAAGAAAAGCTTGGACTGGGCCCCCAGTGTGGGTGGGATGTGGAACCCCAAGGAGGATTTCATAAATGTACAAAAATCAAGTTATGGCAACTCAGTTTATGAACTTGGATGTGTCATGTCCACATTCATATGTCAAAATTCTAACTCTTAAGTGGCTGTGTTTGGAAGAGGGGCATTTGAAGAAATGTTTAAGTAATACTGTGGTGATTAATTCTGATGGTTGATTATGAAATAAGAGAGGTTGGATGACTCAGTGAGTAAAGTCCTTGCTGTATGAACATGAAGCCCTGAGTTTGGATACTTAAAACTGATGCAAAAGCTGGCATGGGAATACGCATCTGTGACCCCAGTGGATACCTGTGACTTGCTGGCCAGTCTAGGTGACATAGCAAACCTCAGCTTCACTGACAGTCCCCCCCCCCCCCCCCCCCCCCCCCCCCCCCCCTGCCAAATGTGGGGAAATATTAATCCAGCAACATGGGTGCTCTGAAAACAACCAAAGACCTTCTAGGTCTGTGTGAACTGGCTAGAATGCAGACAAGCCCCTAGTACACACTTTTAATCCCTAGCTACAATCCTTTAGTATACACCTTTAGTCCCAAGTGATGATGTTTCATTGAGGGGAGGACAAAGTGACAAAACAGAAAGATTTGACAGAAAGAGTCAGAGGTAGGATATGCCCAACTCTCAGGAGAAAAGCTATTTAAGAGCAACACAGGGAGAGTGAAGGCAGTTCAGGCAGTTTAGTTGTGTGGAATTGAGATTGTCTCAGTTTAGTCAGTGGAGTGCAGTGCAGTGGAGTTTAGTCAGTTCTGTGCAGTTTAGAGTACTTCCTTCATGGGTTCATGCAGTTCCATGCAGGTCCGCAGAGGCAGTTTTACCTGGATATTTTACAGAAACAGATTGCAGGCAAAGACAGAAAGAGCCAGAGAATGAGGAGACAGAAGATTAGAAGAAATTCCCAGAATTAGTTTGTGGCCAAGCAGAACATTTCAGTGAGAAGCCAAGAGAATCCAGTTTGAATCAGTCAGCTTGGAGAGGAGGTTGAGGCAGAACAGCTGAGTTAAACCAGCTAGCCAGTGATCAGAAAGAGCTAGAAAGGGTTAGCTTATTCGGCAGTAAGCCTCAGAGATGACAATTACATATGGTGAATAAAACTTACTTTTACAAAAAAAAAAAAATAGAGGGTTATAAAAGAAGTGGTTTGACATTGGCCTCTCTTGCATGGGTAAACTCTTTTGCACTAGCACATATATGTACACCATGTGCTTCCAGCTGTCATACCTCCATGTAAAACACACACACACACCACATTAAAAAAATCCTCAGAATATCATTAGAACATTCCTTGGAGTGTGTTATGAGGGTATTTCCTGAGCTCATTGGATACTGTGGTCCTGACCCAATGTGTGAATGAATCCCTTGATGGACAGACAGTAGGATGTGGTGAATGGTAAGGAGCAGGGTCTCTCCGGGGGAAGGAGGTCCCTGAGGTGGGTTCTAGGACTGTCTTATCCCCACTCCTTCCCCTTTCTCTGTTCTCTGCTTTCTAGTTGCCATGATGAGGAGCAATCTAGTCAGCTCCATTTCCCCACCATGAGCCCAAATAAACAAGTTCAAGTTTTGAAATGTTCTCAGACCTGCAAAAGTAACTAGTGCAGACATCTAAAAGGTGTGGCCATGATCTGATAAGAGGCATGTTTTTATACCCCAGTACCCCTCCCACCAGCACACACACACACACACACACACACACACACACACACACCTGCCTGTGTGTATTACAAGGGTGAGTTTGGGAGAGAGGGACATCAGGTAGTACCTTAATCTTGAACCTGTAACCTTGAAGAAACATGAGAAAAGACATGTCTTAGATTTAAGGCACGCAGCCTGTGCTATATTGCTCTGACAGCTCTGGCTAGCTGTGGTACCAGTCTTCTTAACAGCTGCTTTTTTTTTTTTTTTCTAAAAATGTGTTCTGCCAAGTTGCAGGTCCCTGCATTTTGGTAATTGGTCCCTCAAGGGGACTTCTGCCTTTCCCTCTCTAAACAATTCAATAGATTTGAATGGACCAGAAGAGCCATTGAACAATTATCTAGTGATTAGCTTCCGTGCAGAGTCCAGAGAGGATCGCTGGGAGAAAATTGGTAAATTCCTTTCATTCTTAATAAAACCCAACATTATGTTGCTAATGCCTGATATTAAGAGTTCAAAGTCATCTCTATACCATTGATCTTCAAAGGAAGAGAGTTCCTAATTTATTTGACAGGCCTGAAAATATGTGAGTTGTTGCTCCCTTTGGATGGGGGCTTTAGAATACTGAATGGATTCATAAGGCTCCCTGCTCTTGTCGTTGCTGATTCCTGATTCCCTTTGAATCAACAGGTTCAGTTATAGTGCTCATTTCTCCTGAGCACCCCGAGAAGCCAGGGTCTCTTCTGTGGGGTCTGACACCTTTATTTTCATCTCAAGTCTGGCGAACAGCATGTTTTGATACAGTTTCATAGTGCTTGTATTGACAGGGAGACAGAGACGGTACCCAGCCATAGTCAGACTGTTAAAGGAGTGGATGTTTTCTAGGGGCGGTAATGTTTTCTCTCTCCTTCCTGAGAGAAACCCTCTCACAATAAAAATGAATCGTCAACCGCTCTCGAAGCCCTATAAATTGATTTCGGCTCTGTCCATTTCAGGTGGCTTCAGTGTGAGAGACCCATATAAATCTCCTTCAGTCAGGGAGTGTTTAAAATGGCAAACTTCAGAGTAAAGGTTTAACAAAAACCATAAATAAAACTTCGGAAGTAATGGAAGTGTTTATAAGCATCTGTGGAATTCCACACAAGAACAATGAGCCTGCTTCCAGTGCCAAGAGATTGACTGAGGGGGTTGTATTTGCTGAGGGAGAGAGCATCCATCTTGATTTGGTCTTGGCTCGGGGATGGCTGAGCTCGGAGAAACCACAGAGCTGTGATTAGTGCTGTGTGGCTGGGCCCCTGGAGAGAGAGTTTATCACGGTTGGGCAACGGCTGGTGCCAGAGCACTGGGCCTTGCCAAGGAACAGGACCCCGGGCTCTGTACCTCACTGCATGAATTTGAACTTCACCACTTCTGTTTCCTAATTCTGGGAACTTGAGCAAAGAATGTACCTTCCCAAGCCTTGGTTTTCTTACCTGTAAAATGGGAGCGTTCCAGAAGTCCCTAGCTCCTGAGTGAAGACTTCACGGGGTAGTGCCTGGGAACTGCTAGCTTAGTGCCTGGCCTTTTATCTTTCTACTGTGTCAGCTACCATCTTTCACCCGTCTTCATCACCATCTAATAGGGCCAAATGGTGCTCTGTAGCTGAGCTTTGCAACCCTCCGCTCCCTCCATCCCCCTCTTTCTTCCTCTAAGTGGTCAGTTCCCCTTGCTGTCTGCCCTTAGATCATTTTCTAAACTTAAGGCTAGGTTTTCTCAGCCTCTGCCCTAGACTTCAATCCCTGCCTGGAACCCGTCTTGCTTCCGCAGAGCACAGCTTAGTTTATGTCCCCAAACACAGCTTGGGTAGCAAATCCTTTGGTGGACTTTATAATCGGACATAGATCATTACCGATGGGACTCGGGCTTTACATAATATTTTAGGAGGTAGATAAATTAGATCATGAAAAGTGCATAAGGGACATCAATTATGCAGGAACCAGAAGAATTGTTATAAAGTGATCTGGCCTCAGTCTTTGCCCATGAAACATTTAACTGAGGCCATTAAAATAGAAAACATCTCTCGCTTGCTCTGTATGTCAGGAGTGGACTGGCCCAGATGCAGGCCTCGCCCTAGGGATGCTGGGAAGTATATGATGGCCTGCTTTTGCTGTGACACCTGAAAAGGGTAGTATAGAAAACTGGGACTGAGCTGGTTTGAGTAAAGAAGTATCTGGAGGCTCCAGGAGTATATGTGACCCGCTGGAGATCTAGGTGGTGGCAGCTTCTCTGGCTCCTGTGACCTAGGGTAGAAAGATGTATGTCTGAATAGTGTGGGAAGAGGGTCAGAGGTTGATGACCCCAGGGTTCTCAGGAACCACCCGAAGTGTCATGCTTGCCCTGTGTCCTCCCCAGCAGCAGTGGAGTGTGACGCTGGTGCACTCCTGCTGGTCCTGGTAGATCTACCTGACCTCGAGGCTGCCAGTGACCATGGGCCTGTGGGAGAAGGCACATGTTATTGTGACCTTTTGGATAAACTGTCCATGCTGCCTTTCTCCACTAGGCTTCTATGACCACAGCTGCTGATCCTAGCCTTGGCTGGAGCTACACTATCTGCCCCCTCTGCCCGCCATGATTCTACCATCCTCTTAGGGCCCTATGCCCATGCCTTTGCCTTAGTGGTTGTTTTTGCTGTTGTTGTTACTCCCTTGCTGTGAACAAACGCCCTTACAAAGGGCAACTTCATGATGAAAGGGTTTATTGGCGGGTAGTTCAAGGCACGGTCCCTCACTGCACGAAGGCATGTCTGCTCAGTTTTTCCTTTTTATGTAGTCAAGACCTAAGCCCAAGTCTCCCATCTCAATTAACCTAATCAAGATAATGTTCCTAGGCATGCCCAAAGACTAAGCTCATCAGACAGCTTCTCACAGGTGTGCTGAGAGGTTTGTCTCCTAGGTGATTCTAGACCCTGTCAAGTTGACAATCTGACAATCAGCATTAATCATCACAGTCTCGTCCTGGTCCCAATGGTGTATTACTGTTGTATTACTGGGAGGTGTGTGTGGGGGGTGGGGAATGCGGAGGGCTTTGCCCCTCCTCTTCTCTCTATAAGCATGAGCTGGGCACATTGGTAACACCTCTGAACCTTTTGGGGGTGGGTAAGGAAGTGTATCTTAACAAGCATTCCTAAGCTCTCTTTCCCTGTGGCACGTCACCCTTGGCTTATATGGTACTTTATCAGGACCTGCTCTCTTGGCCTTGGTTCCCACAGTGGCACCGCTACAGACAGCCACAGAAAGGGACAGAAAGGAGTACCAGTCACTGCGGGACACACAGTTCCGGCAGCGTGCCCTCAGTGGGAGAGCCCGGCATGGATTCTGAGACTGCCTGTACCACTGGAGCTGAGAGTTTTACAGGGGGAGGCGGAGCAGGTGGTGGATGCAAGGGGCAGGTCTGTCCCTTTTGTAGTGAGAAATATGTTCCTCGTGGGTATGGTTGTGATGGTCCCCTCTAGCCCTCTTCCTCCGGAACGTCTGTCTTTCCTCCCCCAGAGTCACCGCTTCGGATGGGTCTTGTTTGATTCTGCCAGGCTGAGGGAACAAAAGCTTCTGTTGCGTGAGAATTGCAGGCGTGGGGTTTGGAGAGATAATATCCCCATTCTGTTGTGTGACTTGGGAGAAGTTCCCTATACTCAGAGTAAGGAAGCCATCTCACGCTATGCACAGAAGTGTGTTCTCTGACTAGGATACTTCAAAGCATTCCATGTCCTCACCTGGGTAGAGACGTGGGCCTGGAGCCTTCAGTCCCACTTGGCCTTTTATAGGTTGGAGTTTGGGAGCAAGGACTTGGTGCTCCTGCCCCCACTCTTCTGTTCACGCACGCATCCCTAAAATAAACTCAGTAGGTGGTCAGGTTAGTCATAAATACAGGCAAGTCACCTTTTCAAATGCTAAAGCCCATTTCTCACCAGGGCATGCCCTCCTCACCTACGTTTAATCCTGTACTGTTGCATCCCTGACATGACTACTCAAGGTAATGGCTGGCATTTAGGCAGAACAGCTCATGGTGCAAATAAATCCCTGGGCTCTGAGTGTACCACCCCTGCCCTGAATCTACTCTCCAAAGATAACAGAGTTGAGCATCATCTGGCATGCTACACAGCATGCACGAGGTCACAGAGCTAAGCGCAGGGAGGAGAATTGCTTGAACACAAGCAATCTGGTTACAGAACAGAGAAATAAAGTTCAAGCTATAACATTCTAGACGTTTCTAAATACTTCTCAGAATCTACTGGGCATGTCCAAACCATGCTCATGCGTTGGCTCCGATACCCAGGAATGATGCCTAACATAAAATTGTAAACTTAACACTCTGAGATCCCCCCTCCCCCAGTGCAATTGCTTGGTTCTTGAGTGTAAACTTTGTAGCTGAGAACACTGCTCTGCATTTTCAAGGGTTTGGCTATACTTGAAACCTCCTAATGTTTCGGGTGATGTTTGTGGTAGGGGTCTAGTGAATGACATTGAAAAGCCATGATTAAATGTTGTACTTTAGTGAATCAGTAGGGGAGATGTTTCCTGGCTGAACTCTCCCAGCAGGGGAAGAGACTGGAAAGGCTCCCTGTACTCCCTTTTTCCCCATAGAGGAAGATCAGGGCCCAATTCACATCTGCTGTGGCCCCTTTGGTTGTCTTCATGATGGGGCAAAGGAAACCCTCTGGAAATCTGCCATTGCGAAACGGGGCCTGATGCATGTGGGTGGCTACCTGTCTGCTGTTGTGTTTGACACAGCCGCTGCTCTTTGCTATTTAAGGATTTGGGCTGTGTATACTACAGTTGTGTCACAGTTCACTTGGCAGAGTGCTCCACTGAGGTGTCCCCTTATCTAAGATCTCAGGGCTAGCCCATATGCTTGTCCCTGGTCACTCACAGCGGGCTGTTGAGGTAGAGATCAGTGGTGGCTCTGTGGGCTGCTTCTGGCCATTTGGTGTAGCTGGAGGTAACAGATTGAAAATTAGTGGGCACACGGTGGTGTGTGTCAGCAATCCTATCACTCAGGCCACTGAGGTGGGAGGGTGGTGAGTTCAAGGCCTGTAAATGCCCACATTACCGCCTCACTGGCAAGAACGGATGTGGACACCAGAATCCTTCTGCAAGCATACCTTTATTACATCATGCAGAGAAAGAGGGTAAGCCCAAAATGGGTCCCGCTTAAATACACCTCAGTGTGACGTGTGTCATCAGGATTGGCTGACTGCCCATTACCTCAAGTTACGCCCCGGGATGGGCGGTGACTTACGTGGCTTTGTCACAAGCGTATGCGCACTGAACTTGTTTGCTTGTCTCAGGCTGGGGGTGGTGACAGGATGTCGGCGCCAACTTGGAATGGCGGCAGAACCAGCTCGGGCATGGATCTCTACAAAGGCCAGGCTAGATTACATAGCTGGACACTGTCTCCAACCAAACCAGATCAAACCAGAGAGAAAAAGAATCAAAGCTGCTTCCTGCTTCCTGCCCTGTAATTGCAGAAGGCTGGATGGGAGGTGACCGCTGGCAAGGGCTACACTTTCCATGAGGGAAGAAAAGGGCAGATGAGGAGGCAGTGGTGGCCTGGGACCTGTTTTAATCAATAGCAGCAGATGTACCAGGGTGAACTGTTTGTCAATGTGCTGAATATACTGGGTGTCAAATTTAAATGAATGTTGCTCAACTACCAGTGAAACTCAAAATTTCCCTTTAAGTTTGTTGGCACTCACATTTCTCCTTTGGAATGGTCCATCCCTTAGCCCCTTTCCCCTAGCTGATACTGGGCCTTTTCCAGCACAGGGCTGCGTGCAGCTGAGTCGGCCATTTCCGGCTGCATTTGTTGGTCATGGTTTTGGCTGTGTTTACTCCTGTTTGGGATGAACCCAGCTGAGCTTTTCAGAGACTCGGTATGAAAATTCAAGGAAAATGTTCTGTCCTGTCCTTAATCAAATTTCTTGTATTATGAATAGTTATTAAATATTTTATGTGAGCATTGTAATTACTGATTAAAGCTAATATCAATAGCCTCAGATAATCAGTGTGTAATGCTAATTAGAAGGTAGCGAGAAAACCCCAATGACTTGTCTGCAGTTTCCGAACTGATGTAATTGCGGCCTGCTGGGCTGGGAGGTGGGAAGGCTGGGTAGATGAGTATTTGTGCATGCATCTGCATGTATGAATGTATGCATGTATGCATGTGTTCCTGTCTGTGATGAACTGAGGCAGAAGGAACTCAGTGTGACAGGGATCACTGTGCTGTCTCAGGGGTCTTCTGGCTGAGCTGAATCCCCTGCTCAACCTCTTGGGGACCTGTACCGCATCCTCCTGGGCTAGTGAGGTTTCAGCCCCTCTGAGAGGTGGGATAGCTATCAGTGCTGAGTGCCTGTCCCTCCACTCCAATTCCCCTTCTAACACACAGGCACATGGACACACACATGCTTGCCCGTACACACTTACACGCAGATCACAGACACATATCCTACTGCAGTGAGAAGTTGAACTCCATCAAGCAGTCAGGGTAGGCTACTGATCCTGAGGGCTTCTACTTCTCCACAGCAGCCAAAGACATCCTAGTTCCCTGGAAAACCACAGAAGCTGGCTGGCAGCTCATGTTAGCCCTCCCCTCCCCTCCCCCTCCCCTCCCCACAGTCTCCTTTCAAACTCCCAAGCAAGAGTCAGGAAAGCGACCACCCACTCTTGGGGCTCCTCTTGTTGAGCAGAAACTCTGGTGACTCTTGACCCTACTTCACCTTTGCAGTATTTTGAGGCAGTCTCCTTTCTCAGCCACTTGGTAAAATTCTTTTGCTTTCTGACTTCCCCATTGTAGTGGGTTTCGCCCGTCAGATCTTGAGTCCTGAATTCAGTGCTGGCTTCTGACCCCTCTGGGGACTTCTGCCCAAACTCCATCAATCAGGGAGAACCTGCTACTGCTTAACACTTAATGTTGTATTATTTCTTTTCCACTAAAACCAAAACCAAAACCAAACCGATATGTGGTAATTGTGCGTAGAAGACTTGGCAGGATGATTTAGTATGTCGATAACATGTAAAGATCCAGGAGAACAATTGGCATCTTCTTTGTAGGGATGACTTCTTTGCATTGAAGTTTCAATCTCTTCTCTGCTAGGATTTAATAAGCTCTATGATAAGTTATGACAAAGGGCTTTGAACTTATCCCTCCTGTGGTAACTGCATTTTGGTATCTGTCTTCTGCACCTACCCCCCTAACCCCACCCCCACCCTCCACACTTCAAGACCCCCCCCCCAACCCCCAGCCTCTATGTGTGTTACAGTTTGACTGTGACACTTCCCAACAGGCTCATATGTGTGCACTGTTGGTCCCCAGGCAGTGTTGGTATTTTAGGGGGGTTGTGGGAGACTTTAGACATGTGACCTAGATGGCAGATATAAGGTCAAGAGATGGGCCTTTGGGGTGCTAGACCACCCTGGCTCCAGCTTGAGCTCTCTGCTTCCCAACCATTGATATTACTACCTAGCTTCCCCACAGCCTTGATGCTATCCTTTCCCGCCCTGACGGACTATGGGCCCCGAGCCATGAGCTAGAATAAAACCTTTCCTCCTTCAGTTGCCTCTGTCCAGTTTTGTGTCACAGCAATAAGAAAAGTAAGCAGGCCGGGCGTGGTGGCGCACACCTTTAATCCCAGCGCTCAGGAGGCAGAGGCAGGCGGATTTCTGAGTTCTAGGCCAGCCTGGTCTACAGAGTAAGTTCCAGGACAGCCAGGGCTACACAGAGAAACCCTGTCTCGAATCCCCCCTCCCCAAAAAAGAAAAGTAACCAGTTGCTCTTCTTACCCCCAGTGGATGTTACTTTGCCCTCTGCTGTATGAAACTTTTTTTTTAAACTCTTTTTGGCATTTTGGGGGCTGAACAGCTACTGAACTTACTTACAGAAAAGACACTACTTTGACCCAGGTTGGTGAAAGGCTTTGAGTGTGAGATAAAAAGAAGGCTGAGGGATGGTGGCTATGCTGAGTTAGGGACAGTGTAAAACAGGGTACTGTGTCTGACAGCTAAGAACCAAGTCCTGTGGAGCCTTTCAGAGCCTTCAGAGGACAGAGAGCAAGGGAACAGGCACTCACAGCTCATAGAGCCTTCTGGTCTGACTAGCCAGGACAGGACCTGTTGTCTCTGAGCAGGGCTGAGGTAGCATGAAGTGGACAGCAGCCATTGTTGCTTTCCTTACTGAGTGGAAGGAGTGGTAGGCTCAGGCGCTCAAACTGCATGCAGATAGACCTCCTGGTTGTCCCGTGCTGAGCCTGGTCTCCCTCCTTTTTTATCTGGTGAAGCTCTCCTGTCTGTGCTTAGGGCACTTGTTACTGTTTTCTGGGACATCTGGTATACCCTCTGCACCTGTGATTTCACCAACTCAGTCTATAAGTCTATGTGATTCCTGGTGTTTATAGAGGCCTGATGGTCTCAGTCTCATAATCTCAGTCATCTCATAAGATCCACTGCTGTCATCTAAGTGGCCCCCAGCTTCGAGGATTCTTGTTACTTTGAAGTCACTCAATTCTGGTTCCTCTGCTCACTTTCTATGCTTCATCTTCTCCTTGGGAACCTGAACTCATTTCTCTAGGAAGACGTGTAAATTGATGATACAGGGACCCAAACCTATAAACAGCCTGAGGAGTGGGCATTGCACACAGGGGCACATCACATCCAGCCAATAGAGTCTGTGTTTTGTCGATTCTGAGAGGCAGAGAGTATTTTCTAGAGCTAGTCAAGACAAGAACATATTGTCTACCTGATTAGGGAGACTACATTCCAAGACATCCTTTGGCAGGAGAACAGCTCTATCTCCATACCATACCAGGCCCTCCCTTTAAAGGTAAAAGATTCTGACACTGGATATATATGTAGTATTGCAGAAAGATCCTCAAGTTTCATTATTTAGTTAAAAAAATGTGGAGTTGAGGCTTGGAAGATGGTCCCATGAATGACATGCTTGCCACCAAGTAAAAAGACATGAGTTCAAGCCCCAGGATCCATGTAAAAAGACAGTTGTGTACAGCAGCATTTGCTTATAATCTCAGTGCTGATGAAGCAGTAGTAGATCAATGGGGCTCACTGGCCAGCCATATTAACTGAACCGCTAGAATCCTAGGTTCTGGTGAGAGACCCTGTCTCAAGAAACAGACAAAATAAGCCAGGTGTGGTGCCGCACACCTTTAATCCCAGCACTCTGGAGGCAGAGGCAGGCGGATTTCTGAGTTTGAGGCCAGCCTGGTCTACAAAGTGAGTTCCAGGTCAGCCAGGGATATACAGAGAAACCCCGTCTCGAAAAACCAAAAAAAAAAAAAAAAAAGAAACAGACAAAATAGACAATGACCAAGAAACAACACCCAAGGTTGACCACTGCCTTCTACATGCATATATACCTGTATACATGTGTACAAACAGGAACACACATACATGCCCACACATAATACACACATATATAAAAGATCCTGTGGCATTATACAGTAAGTCCTATAACATCCTATGTATATAACTTTATTTCTTTGTGTACACAGAAACCACTTAAAGCAGACAGAAGGCTGATTGTCTTAGGGGGAGACCAAGATTGGATATAGTGTTGATAAGAAGACTTCTGGTTCATATTACAGTCTGAATATTCAAAAATACTTTAAAAATAAATATATAACTAAGATTGTGACAGGATAGGAAGTAACCTTTTTTTTTTTTTGGTTTTCCGAGACAGGGTTTCTCTGTATAGCCCTGGCTGTCCTGGAACTCACTTTGTAGACCAGGCTGGCCTCGAACTCAGAAATCCACCTGCCTCTGCCTCCCAAGTGCTGGGATTAAAGGCATGCGCCACCACGCCCGGCTGGAAGTAACCTTTTTTTTTCCTAGTTTTTGTTTGTTTGTTTTTGTTTGCTTTTTAAAAAAAAAAAAAAAAAAAAACAGGAACTCACCATATAGTACTGGATGGCCTAGAACTTGATACGCAGCAAATGGAGGAGGGAAGAAACCCAACATTTTTTGTGTTTTTACAGGATCTCTGCCTGTATGTTCTGCATTATATTACTCTTAGGAATCTCACTTACATGACAAGCCCTTTGAATTCTTTGGAGGTTTACTCATCCTTTTCTGGCATACATATGTCTTTCTGAAATATATATTGTGATTATTCATTACTGCTCAATAGATACAATTAGCAGAATGAGATAAATAAATGTAACAGGCTGCCGTGATTTTTCTATAGGCTAACAAGACAGTTAATATGGTATTGTGACAAAATACAGACTACATTATGGCAGAGAACTGGAGAGTTGATGGCAGCTGACAGATAAGACAATGAGGGTATACTGTTGCCATGCCATGTGCAAACAGATGATTTTTATTATTTGAATTGACTTGGATCTGTTGGGACAATAACTGAATGGTAGGTTTTTACGCAAGGGATGATAAAGATCCAATTCAGTGAAGAATTTCATTTCAACCAAGAAAGAAGTTTCTAGAAGATTTTGGAATTCAAAATTACCCATCTGTTAGTTTGAATAAGAATGACCCACATAGGCTTAGTCACCAGGGAGTGGCACTATTTGAAAGGATTAGAAGGATTAGGAAGGGTGGCCTTGTTGGAGTAACTGTATCGCTATCACTGCAGGTGGGCTTTGAGGTTTCAAAAGCCTGCATCAGGGTCTCTCTCTCTCTCTCTCTCTCTCTCTCTCTCTCTCTCGTGCTTCCCACCACAATGATAATGGACTAAGCATCTGAAGCTATAAGCTGTTATGGTGCCTAAAACCAGGAACTAACACTGAGATGTTGCAAGATAAAATTTTCATTTTTGTGCCTGAGCCAGACTTAAATTCTCCTGGGAGTGGAAGAATGAAAGTGGCTCAGACCAAAAACAGGAAGAACTTTTTATGCCAAATGAGCAAGTGATTAAGAAAAGATTTCTGCAGTTATTTTTATGATTATGGCAAAGGTATACTTTATAGGTTTATGATTGGACAGTTAACATACTATGAAACATTTAATGGTCAGTCATTTCTTGGAACAATGGAAACAGTTTATGATATGTAATTCACAGGACTATTAAGGAAGAACAAAAAAAGAAACAAACAGACAAATCCCCCCCACAAACAAAAAAACAACCTCCCTACCCCCCAAAAACCTAAGTTGTCTTCTAGCTAAGGACATGATCAATAGTCAGCTCTTCCTTAACATAAGAAAACCCCCAATTAAATGCTTTCCTTTATAAGAGTTACCATGGTCGTGCTGTCTCTTCAGAGCCATAGAACAGTGACTAAGACAAAAGTTCATACCGGGAAAGGTTATTGCTATGACAAGCCTCAGCATGCTGTTTGTTGGAGGAATATGGAAGACTTTGGGACTTTGGATTATGTGAGATTTAGTGGACAATCCTAGTACGAATATAGAAGATAGTGGTGCTGAGGGCAATTCAAATTACAGTGGCCTGGTCCAAGAAGTCTCAGATGGGAAGAATATTAGTAAGTGGTTTAGAGACTGTTCTTGTAACATTTTAGTGAGACATATGGCTGCTTTCTCCCCTTGTTAAAAAAATCTCCCGGAGGCTAAAATAAAGAGTTTTGGATTAATGGTGTTGGCAGAGGAGATTTCAAGAAGCCTAGTATTGACTGTGTCATGTGGTTATTAGTGGCCACTCTTATGCAGATCTATAATGAAAAGGAGCAAGCTGATCAAGGAAAAATACAAAATGTACAGTTTGAATAGAAAAGGAGCACCAGGAATGTAATGCTGGAGCCAAGTCTAATGCTCAAGGAGATGTAAAAATTTAAAGAAAAACCTAATAGTGAATAGAAGAAGGGGAGTGATGATCTCAGAACAAGACCCCATTCAGCTAAGCTTTCAATTTGTAAAAAGTAATTAAAGAAAAACTTAAGCAGCAATGATGGAAGCTAATGCAGATGCAATTGAACAATGGGGCCATGTTCCAGCCCCAGCAAGCAGCAGGACTTGGCAGCTTCTGACGTAGTTCTGGTTTTAGAGTCAAGACTACAAGAAAGGAGTTGTCAAATTTCCCTCTAAGGAAAGCCACTGAGGCCAGAAGTGTATCAGAGAGGCCCAGAAAGACCATTGTGTGAAGGCCCCTTCTAAGGGAAGCCACAGAAGCCTGGCATGTCTACGCAGGGAGGTTTAGAAAGGCCATCGTGTGAAGTTCTCAAGATGAATTCTGGATTCTGTTGGAGACCCCAAGATGTTGGATATGCCAGAGTTGTGTGAAACCAGCCCAAGAGAGAGGCATGTATGTGTTGCAGTTAACAGAGCTGAAAGGAGTTAGAGACCTATGAAATGTGCTTTACCTTCAGGCATGGAGATGCAGAATTTAGAATGTTTCCTGTTGTCTCTTTGTTCTTTCTTTGCTTCAGCATTTTCTCACTAGGCTCCCTTTCCTACCTTTTAGAATGGTAATGGATATTCTGTGCCATTGTATGTTGGAAGTATGTGATTTTCATTGTTTTAAATTTTGATTTTACAGTTAAAATATTACCATGAGTCTCAGAACAGACTTCAAACTTTGGACCTTTAAACAATGTTGAGACTGTGATAGACTTTGGGGACTTTTGAAGTTGGACTAAATGATTTTTGCATCATTATATTGATACAAGTCTATGGAGGGTAAAGAATGGAGTGTGGTGGTTTGAGTAAGAAAGGCCCTCATAGGCTCAAACAGTTGAATGCTTAGTCGTCAGGGAGTGGTACAATCTGAAAGAATTAAAACTATTAGGAGGTGTGGCCTTGTTAGAGGAAGTGTGTCACTGCAAGTGGGCTTTGTGATTTCAAAAGCCCACATCCTACCCAGTCTCTTTCTACCTATAGATCAGGATATAGCTCTCAGCTACTGCTCCAGCACCTGCTTGCCTGTCATTATGCTCACTATCATAATAATGGTCTAATCCTATGAAACTGTAAGCAAACTCCCAGTTAATGCTTTCTTTCCTAAGGATTGCCTTGGTTATGGTGCCTCTTCACAGCAATAGGACAGTGACCAAGACACTGCCTCTTCCTATGTCTTGTGTTTTCTTTAGTATTACACTGATCTTAGCACAGTGGATCTGAACCTTGGAACCCACTAACATGTTACATTGATTATTTTGGAGGGTAGGGATAGCCTGTGGGTTGTTTATACCATCTGTCTTTTCGCTGATTATATCAACAGCTCTGTGGACATTAAGTGTCTACAGACATTTTCATGTCTCTAGGAGAAAAATCCAAGTTGAGGATCAGTGCTTTGTCATAAGAGCCCCAGGAAGGGCACACATTTTTGAGTGTGCCATGCTGTGATATTTAGGCTTAAACTTTGGGATTAACCCTAAGCTATAGTTTCCATGCATCTCCAGCAATCAGGGATACTGTCATGAAGTCTTTCTGGATCCTACCTATCATTTGCTCAGGAGTTCATGATTTTCTTGTGTGTTCCCTTGAAAGCAGTCAGAGGCAGACATTCTGGGGTCCCCATTGCTACAAGAATGATGACATGCAGAGCTAGTGACATGTCAACAGTGTCTTCTTCCTGTATCACACCACATGGCTTCCCCAGTGATTGTTTGGATGTCATGACATAAAAGACAATCCCATCTATCCTCAGAAAGAAGATATTAGGGGTTGGGGAGATGCTTAAATGGGTAAATCACTTGCCATGAAAGCTTAAGGACATGGTTCCAAATCTCAAAATCCATACAAAAGCCAGACAGAGCAGGTGCACACATCTATAATCCCAATGTTCCGGTTGGGGTATGGGAGGCAGACACAGGAGGAACTCTGGAACTCATGGGACAGGTAGCCTAGTGTACAGAGCAATGGACAGCAAGAGAGAGACCATCTAAAACAAGGTGAAAGGCGAGACCCAACACCTGAAGTTTTCTTATGTCACATAAGTGAAGTACACACAGATTTTAAAAATAAGTGAAAGGATCTTATCAAATAAATGAGTAACTCAATTCTTAAACCTCACTTTGAGGACTCATTTTCTGGAGTCACTTCTAGTAATTGGTCATTATAAAATTCAAGAGGAAAATGGTACCCTTAAGTAGTTAAAATGAGTTTAGGGCTGGCATAGGTCAATGTGGCAGGTGCTGAATTAGCAAGCTGGAAGCCCTAGGTTTCACCCCAGCATCTTGGAAAGGCTGTGTTTATGGAAGGAGGCGATGAAAGGGCTGTTCATCACAGTGTGGGAAGGCTGAAGGGAATCACAAAGGGGAGCAGGACACAGGATAAAGAAAGATACATGAGAAGGAGCTGTTTCTAGAACCCAACAGAAGCTGGAAGACAGCATGAGAGGTCCTTCCAGATTCTGTAGCTTCAGGCAGAGAAATGTAGTTATGGCTAAATTGATGCTTGAAAGGAGAGGAGGGAGGATTGAGCTCTGACATCTTTTCTGTCATCCTTTCAGTCCTCTCTCTAATCTTCTGGCACAGTCTACTGGCTGGACTGGAAGCTAGAGGGGAGAAAAATTCACTCATGCTTCCATGACGGTCAACTCCTACGGTGAAGCAAGAGTGGAGGGAATGGGTATGAATCCATGTAGCCCTGGCTGTCCTAGAACTTGCTCTATAGACCAGGCTGGTCTCAGACTCACAGAGATCTGCCTGCTTCTGCCTCCTGAGTGCTGAGATTAAAGGTGTGCGCCACCACACCCCAGCCAATTTTTTTTCCTTAGTGACTGTTGCTTAACTTCTTCTTTGATCATAAAACTTTCTTTGCATTAAGTTCACCCATTGGCCCTCATAAGAATTTTCAAAATTACTGAATAGGCTGAAAACCCTCATGGGACAGCTATAGCCTGGTAATTGCACAGGGGCCACACTAACCCTCTCTGTATCGTTCCAGTTTTAGTCCCTGTGATGCTAAACCGAGCAATGGTCTGGTAACTGCAAGCCCTGGGTTATACCTCCAGATCTACAAACTAACAAATGCTTACGTGGAAAAACTCCCCAAATGACTCAATAATGGTTTTTTTTTGGGGGGGGGGGCTTGTTGAACCAACGAATTTGCTGGGATTACTTAGAGGAGCACAAATGACCCATAAGTACAACCCAGAATTCTCTTTGGTGACTAATGGGCAGCAATACCACTCAGAGGGTCCAGCCTGGTCATTTGTGTTATCGCTTTTATTTTCCCTTGTTCCGGTCAACCCCGCTCACTCTGCTCGACCCTGCTCGCTCTGGCCAGCCCCACTTGCTCCCGGCCGCCCCCGTACGGCCTCCGCTTGTTCCAGCCAGCCCCGCTCGCTCCGATCGGCTCCGCTTGCTCCGGTTTGGCCCCGCTCATTCCGGCCGGTGTTATCGCTTTTTTAAAAGTTTCTTTAAAATTGAAACTTTTTAATCTACACATGTGAGTGCCTGCGTGTGCATATGAGCATCATGTATGTGCTTGATGCTCTCCGTAGCCAGAAGAAGGTGTCAGGTTCCCTGGGACTGGAGTTACAGGTGGTTGTGAGCTGCCAGTTGTGGGTGCTAGGAATTGAACTCATGCCCTCTACAGATGCTCTTGAGCCGTCTTTCAGGACCCAAAGGTTTATTTTATCAGCATACGTTAATAATACATTATAATGGGTTTCTTTGTATTTTAATACATGTATGAGAATGTCCCATAGGCTCAGATGTTTGAATACTTGGTCTGTAGTTGGCGGCACTGTTTGGGTAGGCTTCAGAAGTGCAGCCTTGGAAGAGGAAGAGCGCCACTGGGAGGGAGCTGTGAGAATTCAGACTCAAGCCTTTCCAGGTGAGCTCTTTGCCTTTTGCTTACCCTTTAAGAAGTGAGTTCTCAGCTTGCTGCTCCAGCTGCCATGTCTGGATGCTGCCACTCTTCCATCCCGTGATGGTGATGGACTCTTACTCTTCGGGAGCCATAAGCCCAAGTAAACTCTTCCTTCTGTAGCTTACCTTGGACATGGTGTTTTATCCCAGCAACAGAAATCTAACCAACACAACATATATTGCGATCATATTCATCCTGTTACCCCTCCATGCCCACTGATCCTCTTCCCCTTCCTAGCTGGTCTTGGTCCTTCATCTACTTTCATGCCTTTTATTCTCTCTCTCTCTCTCTCTCTCTCTCTCTCTCTCTCTCTCTCTTCTGTTGAGTATTGAGTTTGATTAGACTTACTCATAAGAGTATGAGCGAGGGGTTCTTTAGAGGGGTATGGGAAATGTAGCAGAGCTACATCCATTGAAGAGAACATCTCTCCAGCCACTGTTGACTGCCTGCAGATCCTTATGGAGGGGTGGGGTCTTGGGTTAGGTCTTCTTAGCAACCACTGAGCACCTATAAGTTGTCAGAGAGCAAGAACAGATCCTTGACAGAATATCGATGGATCCAATCTTATGTTAAATTTATTGTATTTTAAGTATGCGTGTATGTATGTATGTAAGTATGTATGTGTGTATGTTTATTTCTCTCTCTCCCTCCCTCCACTCTCCTTCCCATTCCTCTCCCCATGTATGTGTATGCACATGTATGTGTTTGTAAACCAGGGGTAGATCTTGTATTTTCCTTGGTTTCTCTCTACTTTCCTTTTAGAGACAAGATCTCTCTCTCTCTCTCTCTCTCTCTCCCTGAGCCTGAAAACCAGTGATTTGGCTAGACTGGCTGGTCAGGGAGTCTCTGTGCTCAGCCTATCTTTGCCTTCTCAGCACTGGAAAATTATAAACATGTCACTATACCTGGCTTTTTTTTTTTTTTTTTTTTTTTTTTTTTAAAAAAAAACATGGGTTCTGGGGATCAAACTCAGGTCCTAACATTTGCATGCAAACTCTTTACTTACCAAGCCATCTCAATCCAGCCATTTCTTTTTTAGTTTTATATAATAAAAGACATTTTTAATTTAAAAGTGAGATCAGTATTGTTAAAATTTCTATTAGAATGTTTCCACAAATAGTATTTAATAATACTAATTACATACCAGGATAAATTGAATTTTCCCCCCATTTAACAACTGATAATACTTTTATAATAGGAATGGTAGCTAACATTTATTTTTGTTTTCTATATATGAGATGCCACAATAAGTGCTTGGTAGACGCTGGTTAATTTAATTTCTTTTTAATTAGTTATGCAAGAAAAAGCATGCTTTGCCAACACATAAATTATGACATGTTTGTTGGGGACTGAATCCATATTAAGATGCAGATTGGAATTTAGCAGAGTAGTTCAGCATCAAGCAGAGAGCAGCTGCTTCTGTGACCTGGTGTTTTACACTCTCGCGTTTTGCACTAAGGGGGGTGAGGTGGGGACCACAAATGACTTACTTCCACGATGTTTGCATTTATGTTTTAAACGACAAGATAAGAGAAAGAGCCTCATGCTGTGTTTTTGTAAGCACTTCGCTATGAATAACATATTGCCTGTGTAGGCTGTTTTTATTACCAACAAATGAAAGCCCCAATAGGGTATAATTGTCACTGCATTTTCATTTTTAAACATTGTAATTTTTGAAGCACTGAAGACTGCTAGATAGATGTGCCATATGTGATCTTGGATCAGATGGTCATGGCTAATCTATGTGGCAAAAGTCTTTGGGGGGAGCTTTTGCATAATTATAATAATTTTTTCTACCATCTTCATTAATTTGCTGAATTTTAACATCAGTATCTCATATGCTTCCTGACTGCAACCAATGGTCTATTGTAAGTGTAAATTAAATAATGTATGACTGAGAATAAGGACGTTTAAAAAGAGTATAATGATCAAACTCACTATGGCAGTTAACACTTGTTCAGCTAAATTACAAATCGATTTCAAAACTCATTTGTCAGCACGTTCATTCATCTGATCTCCACAAATCGCTCTCCCTGCTCTCTGGAAACGTAGGGAGATTCTTTACTTTTCTGGCAATGGGGATGGAGCTCAGTTGGTGCAGCATTTGCAGAGCACGCATGAAGCTCTAGGTTTGATCTCCAGCACTGCATAAACCAGGTGTGGTGGCGCATGTCAAAAAAATGCCAGCACTCAAGAGGTAGAGGCAGGAGGATCAGAAATTCAAGGCCATCCTCAGCTATACAGCAAATTCAAAGCCAGGGAGGGATAGACAAGACACCATCTCAAAGCAAAACAGAATCGAGATCTTTAACTTTTAAAGAATGATTTTTCCAGTATTTGTTTCTATTTAAGAATGGGAATGAAAATCCTTGCTTACAGATGTGACTGTGTGCCGCCATCCGTGACCTTGCAGAAGGTTTGCGAAGATTCGCATGTGGGCCAGCTGGGACGAGGGGAGCAGCCAGGGCAGGCGTTTGTCTTCAGAGTTCAACAGTATTTCAAATCCTAGCTTCTGATGCACACCTAGACTCACATGGGTTTGCATGTGGTTTTCTTCCAGATTTAGAAAGCGTTGCCCACAGGGTCTTCTATGAAGCCAGAAGTTGCGGGTAAGGCCAGGAAGCAGAAGTTGGGATGACCCGATGTCTTAGGAGTGGGATACATATCTTACTTGGAGAAGCAACATGAGTTGCCAGAGGACAGACCCAGGAAGGTCTGGATGTCCGGTGTAAAATTCAGAGAAGCGAGGCTGCCTTTCTTTCTTTCTTTTTTTTTTTTTTTTTGTGGGTGCAGAGAACTTTATTGATGGTATTGAAGAGTAGGGAGGGCTCCCTAGGCCCCTCCTGTTATTCTGGGGTGGAAATTGTGAGGGAGATGCTCAGAGTTGGGATAGGGACTCCTCAGCAACTGAGGGCCTCTCTCTCACTCTCAGTGTCCTTGCTGGGGTAGGTGGTCCAGGGCTTCTTACTCCTTGGAGGCCATGTAGGCCAGGAGGTCTACCACCCTGTTGCTGTAGCCGTATTCATTGTCATACCAGGTAATGAGCTTCACAAAGTTGTCATTGAGAGCAATGCCAGCCCCAGCATCAAAGGTGGAGGAGTGGGAGTTGCTGTTGAAGTCGCAGGAGACAACCTGGTCCTCAGTGTAACCCAGGATGCCCTTCAGTGGGCCCTCGGATGCCTGCTTCACCACTTTCTTGATGTCATTGTACTTGGCAGGTTTCTCCAGACAGCACATCAGATCCACGACGGACACATTGGGGGTAGGAACACGGAAGGCCATGCCAGTGAGCTTACCATTCAGCTCTGGGATGACCTTGCCCACAGCCTTGGCAGCACCCGTGGATGCAGGGATGATGTTCTGGGCTGCCCCACGGCCATCACGCCACAGCTTTCCAGAGGGGCCATCCACAGTCTTCTGAGTGGCAGTGATGGCATGGACTGTGGTCATGAGCCCTTCCACAATGCCAAAGTTGTCATGGATGACCTTGGCCAGGGGGACTAAGCAGTTGGTGGTACAGGATGCTTTGCTGACAATCTTCAGTGAGTTGTCATATTTCTCGTGGTTCACACCCATCACAAACATGGGGGCATCAGCAGAAGGGGCGGAGATGACAACCCTTTTGGCTCCACCCTTCAAGTGGGCCCCGGCCTTCTCCATGGTGGTGAAGACACCAGTAGACTCCACGACATACTCAGCACCGGCATCACCCCATTTGATGTTAGTGGGGTCTCGCTCCTGGAAGATGGTGATGGGCTTCCCATTGATGACAAGTTTCCCATTCTCAGCCTTGACTGTACCGTTGAATTTGCCGTGGAGTCATACTGGAACATGTAGACCATGTAGTTGAGGTCAATGAAGGGGTCATTGATGGCAACAATCTCCACTTTGCCATGTGGAGAGAAGGCAGCCCTGGTGTCCAAGCGCCCAATACGGCCAAATCCGTTCACACCGACCTTCACCATTTTGTCTACGGGATGAGGCTGGCACTGCACAAGAAGATGCGGCTGTCTCTGGAACAGGGAGGAGCAGAGAGCAGAGGCTGTCTTTCTTGAGTGCTATGGTGCCCCAGGTACCCCGGCAGCAGAATTGACTTTGTTACCTTGAAACACATTTTAAAGCCTTTTAAAATTGAAGCTTCATTCTCACTTGCCTTTTCCATAAGAGAAAGCTCTCTGTTCTTTGAGGGGAGATCCAAAGGTAATCTGAGTGTTGCTGGGTGGCTCCATCTGGCATAGCAGATAAGCCAGGTTGGCTGTTGGCTTGGGGCAGGAATAAGAGCAGGCCTGCTCAAAGATGAGCCTCTCTCGACACGTGCCTGCAGCATCGACAGGATAGTTGCACAGCTCTGATGGCTTTCTTTAATGCCCAGGGAAATTTCGACTCCATCCATTCTGAGAGGCCTCTGGTCTCTCTCTCTATTCCACCCTGGGCTACAGCTCCATGCTGGGAAGAGTGGCTGGCCCTTGGCTCTCTGGTGCCAAGGTTCTTGCTTTTCAGTGAGCTCATTGTGGGGTGTTGAGGGGGGAGGAGCAATCTTCCATGCATAGAGCCCCCCTGCAGAGGCACATGCAGAGTCTGATGAATACTTCCATCTGGGAATCCACACATTCGGAAATTCGAAGGAGGTCCAGACAGCTGGCACTCCTTATCTCTAGGCTGGATCCCAGGCTGAGACATGACCCAGGCTCCAACACCCACCTAAGTCAGTGGCCCACTCTACTTGCAGCAACTCTAAGACTTCTGAGTGTCAGAGTCCTGTCCTGCTCTCTCTGCCTTCATGAAAAATCAGATTGTCAGTGTCTGTCACCTTTGTGTCTAAGGATTCAGTCACATTTGGTCTTTGCAATAGGTAATAAAAATAATACTGTTGGCCAGGTGTAGGAGTACATGCCCGCAGTCCCAGTCTTCAGGGGGCAGGGGCAGGGGGGAGGGTTAGGGGAGGGAGGGGCTGGGGTAGAGGCAGAGATAAGATTGTTGTAAGTTTGAGGCCATCCCGGTCTATGTAGAGAGTTCCAGGATATCTGGAACTGCACAATTCGTTACCCTCTCTAAAATAGGGAACAGTTGCGTGAGGCAGTGGGCACCAGTGGCATATACTGCAGGTGTGGAAGCAGGAGGATCACAAGTTTGAGGTCAGTCCCGGGCTGGGCTATGTCTAGGCTCAGTGGTTAGGAGCCTGCTCTGTGCTTGTAGAGGCCCAGTGTTTTATTGCTGCCACCCACACCACATGGGGCAGATCACAAATGCCTTTAACTCCAGCTCCAGGGGGGTTCAATACCTCTAGCTTCCATAGACACCTGAATCCACATACAACACACCCACTTCCCCCTCACACCCCAGCTCTCCACACACATACAGAATTAAAAACAATAAAAATAGACCTTAAAAAACAAAAACAAAAACCAAACCCCAGTTAATAACAATAGTATCAATGCAATACTCTCTTTGCGTGGAAACACACACAGCAGTTAGAAATCTCATACACTCACCAGCCCCCTCTCCCCACTGGCTTGTCTTCTCCCATTCTACAGAAATCTGCTTTGACAAAGGAGAAATAATTTGCACATCCCGAAGTGTCCCCTGCCTTGCAAGAGAATTCACTGGCAGCTTCCACAAAGCAGCCAGCTCCCTCGGCGCATGTTAAGTGGTTTCCTTTGCAGGGTTTCAGGAAGAACTTTTCAGGAATGTGAGCGCATGTGCGCTCCCCGTGCACACCTGGAGAAAATTGTTAGCTCTAGTCCGAGTGAAGGAAAGCTCATTTGCAAGTCTGATGCGATCTTCTACCCTCAACTCCCCAGGGTCAGTTAGTTCCCAGGCTAGAATGCAGATTTCCTTTCCATTTTATATTAAGTTACCACAGTGGAAGAGTTTGCCTTTGGAATGCAAGAAAGTCAAGATCTGAGGCCTGGGGTCACATGTGATTAGGATCCATCCCAGGAATTTGAAAGATCAAGTCAGGATTTGAACAGGACCCATAGGGTGCTCTGGCAACTGAAGAGGACCCTGCATCACCTTTCTCTTTGCTCAGTGGTCTCTAGACTGGTGACCTGGTCCCTGGGGTTCCACTTTGTGAGCTTCAGGGACCCACTAACACCCAAGAAGTCAGGTGATTTGTTTGGGCCTGCACCTGTGCACCTTCTTTTAGGGAGAGAACCCCTTCATCTCCTAATGTTTGCAAAGGAGATGTGGCTGGTTGTTTAGTTGTCCTGTGGGAGGCTCTGAGAGCTGGACTACAGGGATGCAGGCACAAGCTGTGCTGGACCACAGGGATGCAGGCACTTGCTGTGCTGGACCACAGGGATGCGGGCACTTGCTGTGCATTTGTGTGATGAATTGATTCAGGAAGTGAATGAGCATAATGTCCTCAGCTTGGTGGCCTTAGCAGGATGGGAACCTAGGTGGCTTTGCTCCTAGAGTCCTCTCTGTTCAGCACCTTCTCAAATGGAGGGGCTACTCTGCTATCACCTTCCTGAAGGAAGAAGATACTCTGTCCAGCATCTTCCTGTAGGAAGGGAATACTCTGCCCAGCATCTTCCTGTAGGAAGGGGATACTCTGCCCAGCATCTTCCTGTAGGAAGGGGATACTCTGCCCAGCATCTTCCTGTAGGAAGGGGATACTCTGCCCAGCATCTTCCTGTAGGAAGGGGATACTCTGTCCAGCATCTTCCTGAAGGAAAGGGCTACTTTGGTTTCCAAGGAAATATCTGTACTCACCAAAGATTGATACTGTGCATCAAAGACCCAGATCACTGCAAAAGAAATCTCAAAGCAATAACCGAAGCAAGGGAGAGGCAAATTGGATTTTCCAAGGCTGTCTGTCTGAGCTGTACCCTAGAGCCCAGGGAAGGATTGTGCTCTGGCCAGCCTGCCTACTGGCTGACAGGGACCTTAGCACAGAGCACTTGAGAGTGAGTAAGCTACAGGAAGCAGCTGCCTCAGGCTTGCTTGAGGTGAGGTCCTAGGCCCCTAGAGCAGAGCGCAAGTGCACCGAAGTCTGGTGCTTCCGTCCCAGACATGCTCTCAGAGATGGCTGTGGTGCTGAATGAGGCACTGTATGGAGGTAGAAAAGGGCCATAGGGCTCTGGATCAGGGTCTCACTCCTGGCGTACAGGGGTCACCTGCCCGCCTCTGGCGATTCTAGCCTCTTTCCTTTATAGAAGCTGAAGAGTATCTGCTTTTTTGTCTTCTAGGGATCTCAGCAGAGGTGCTGAGGAGTTGGGACTGGATTATTGTAATCTATAAAATGCCGAAGCCAGGGAGCTGGAGGAATATCCTGGCCAGGCCTCTTGTCTGGACGGGTGTGTGTGGACAAGCACTATGGCTAGTTGGTCCCGCAGAGGCCATAAGAAAGTCGGTACCCCTGGAGAAGAAGCCTGGGTAGCTGGGGTTGGTGAGGACATAGAGAGGCATGGGTGTAGGGGCACTGTGGTGGATCCTGACCTGTGATTCAGGCAAGCACATGAGGAGGAGAGAAAGAAGGAGGAGGAAGGAAGGAAGGACAAAGAGCTCTATTTGGCTTTTGGCTGTAAGGACTCGTTCCTTAGAGCTGTTTGGTTTCAAGGCAATGGAAGGCAAGCAGAACTGAGCTGGCATGGCCCTCACTGGGCTGGATTGCTAACAGGAATCTTTTTGGCCTCTCCCAGAGCTACACCTGTGGGTAGCTGCTGGCCATGGACTAGTTGATAGACAACCCAGTGCCCAAAGTGGCTGCTGATTTCATGGTCCCCAGTCCCAACTGGGAAATGAACGCTTCTTCATATTTCTGGGTCTCCTGAGGTCTGGTGCAGATGGAAAGCCGCCTACTTTATGTAGTGATCCTGGGCTCTGAGACCTTTCCTGGGAGAAGAACACAAAAGGAATCACACTAGGGTTTGTGTTGGGATACATCGTGTGAAGGTGTGTGTCTCTGTATCTTCAATCGTTAATTCTTTAAGTTCTGTCAAGTTGTTAATTCTGCAAAAAGCTGAAGGCTGGCAGGATCTGGTATTGTTATTTCTGTGGTTCATCACTGGCCTCCTAGTCTGTAAATATTTCTTCCTTCCTCACCTGCCTAAGGCAATCTAGAACTGTATTAGATGGGTTTAAATAAAGAGTTGATGGCCAATAGCTGGGCAGATTTTCCAGGCAGAGAGAGGGACTCTGGGAGAAGAATTGAGAGGTGGAAGATTTGCCAACAGACTCTGAGGTAGACAGATAGACCAGAGTGAAGCAGAGGGGTAGACCTGGCTATGTAGAAGGATGTAGGACAGGATTAGTCAGGATAGGGTAGTTGGGAGGCTACCCAGCAAAAGCCCCAAGCTTTAAAATATTAAAAAGACTCTGTACCACTATTTATATCACTGGATGGTTTAAGAAAGCCCCATTATAGGTTTGAGAGTCTAGAACCTTTCTGCTCAGGAGCAGAAGAAATGTGCACTGTAATGACAGATCTCAGCCCACACGGCCCTAGGTCTTGACTTGACTGGACCAAATAGTTACAGAATCCTACCTACTCTCCACTTACTAGAGAGATGGAGAGGTGGTCTGATGAGAAAAAGGCCCAGGAATTTAGCTCAGTGCTCTGAGAGATAGCATTCTCTCTCCTTTGGGAGGGAACAAAGAATTGTGGAATCCTGGTGGCAGTTGGTGGCTATTTTGTGATCATGAGGGAAGCTGCCGTGGAAACAGCACATAGTGGGTGGGCACAGCAGAGGAGACCACAGGGGATGGAGCCAGGTGCTCTGAACATATGTGACTGTAGTCTCCTTTACTCAAGCCAATTCGAGTATACTCTTTCCGAACTCTTGAATTGAATACTTTCTGATCCTCAAGGCGAGGACAAGTTAGTTTCTGAGGATCATCTTAGTTCTAGAAGTCTCCATTCAACCTGATGTCTCTATAACCTGGGACCAAAGCCGCCAAGGGGCTACCTAGCCCCTGGTCACAGATGCCATATTAGTCACTTGGCTATGACAAAACACTTGACAAGAAGCAACTTAAATCAATTAAAGGTTCTCTTCAGTCTATGGTTTCAGAGGGCTATGCTGTCCATCATGGGGGCCGAAGGCATGGCAGGGGCCAGTTAGATCCCCACAGTGACCTACTTCTTCCTCTATTAGAGTCCACTTTGTAAATGTTAACAACCTTCCCAAATACCATCACCCTCTGGGGACCAAGTGTTAGAACACATGAGCCTGCGGAGGACTGCTCACTCAACGGACAGGCAATCCGTGCGGGAACCTTTCTCTACCAAGCTCCAGGAACTGTTGCTCATGGCTCTTGCATGTGGACAGGAGGGCCTACCAGATCCTGTTTCCTGGATTCAAAGACTCTTCCTCTGTTTAGAGACCCAGGCTGCCTGCCCAGAGGCTGATATCCTGACCTGGCACCTGCTTAATCTAGTTCTGAGAGTCCTTTAAAATCACAGGGTGGCAGGGCTGGGGTGGGTGGGCTCTTTGCATTGTCAGACACTTGGACTAGAAGCTAATCTTACCTGTAGTTAAGGGTTAAAGCTGGTCTCAATCTGGAAGCATCCGGCTTGAAGATTTAGGTTTGCTTTTTGTTTTCAAATGATCTCTAGACGAGAGAGTACTAGGGCCCCAAGAAAGTACTCTGTTTCTGAATTGTATTCTTGCCTCCCCAAGTCAATTATGGGAAAGCCACAGAGCTCACTCTGATACTTATGACTGCACAGCTCCTAAGCCTCATGCACCAGGGGAAGCCAAACAAATATGCTTCTGTTTTACAGATCCTTAGACATTTCCACAAAGGCTCCCTTAACTGTCTCTGACAGTAAGAAAATTAATAGATGAAGCTGACAGTGTGTAAAATGACTCTGTGTGTGTGTGTGTGTGTGTGTGTGTGTGTGTGTGTGTGTGTGTAGGTCTCTGAGGATAACATCACATCTTCACTAGAAATGACTGGTGTGATGGGGTTTCTAGCAGTGTTGGGAGATGGATGGGTAGAAAACCCGCCATGGGTTAAACGCTATCATTATGGGCTCTTTCGAGCAGGAAATAGCTGTGGAGTACCTGCTTCCCGTGGAACACTGGCTAGGTAGCCAGGAATGCAGGTCGGTGGGGAATGTTACAGTTCTTTGATCTTGAAGAGCTGCCCACTCACGGCAGGAAGAGAAGGGGCACACACTCAAAGGTGTTCTGTGTTCTAAGAAGCATGGAAGGAGGAAACGCTAGTTGGAAACCTGGGCTTTCTCAGGGGAAAGGGACTTGAATCAGACTTCAAAGGAAATGAACAAATCATTATTTGGAATGGAATTATGTATTATTGAATGAGCCTTGAAGCAGTCATTCATTGGCCAGGGCTTGGAGATTTTATTTACTGAGAATGTTGAAATAAAATTTATTATAACAAGAATTGGCCTGGCCTGTATTTGTCCTATATTTAAAACATGTAATTTTTCACAGTAACAGCGGAGAGCATGAAATTTAAATGTGGGCTTCTTTATGGAGTATAGGAAATGGCTTCTTCCTGGATGGAATTGCAGTATTGACTGTGTTAGGTTTGCAGGTGATTGAGCAAATAGTATTTTCTATTTGATCTTATTATATTTTAATCACATGGCAAGAAATGTCAGAATTGTACAAAATGAGAAACTTCACAAGCTCATATTTCACGACACAGCTGATTTGTAGAGAGCTTTGGAAGGGACCTCACTTGCATTGATTTGCTGTGGTGATCAATTGTGGCTTAGTACTAATGGGATGGTATGGGACCAGCTTCCTTCACGCTGAGCCTGAAGGTCACTTCTCCACATCCCCCTGCCTGGAGCCCGCCACGCCATTCTGTTTTATGCTGTGACTTGAATCTGAAGGTCACTGGGTGAAATACCACCCACCTCTGGTTTGCTAACACATCAAACCATCATGGCTGAACAAATATTGCCCTTGGGCCAAGTCATATATTGAGATACCCATTTTTCTTGCTTTTCTTTTTTTTACTCTCTCTAGGTTTTCCCTCTCTGTCTTCTTCCCAACCTCAGGGTTTTGTTGTCTCCGTGAGACAGCATGGTCAGGCTAAAGTAAGCCCTTGCCTGAGTTACTGGCTTTGTTTCTGGAAGCCCAAACCCTTCCCATAGAATGGACTTTACGCACAGGCAAAAGGCACAGAATTTCCTCTATCACTCTCAGAGATCCCACTGTCTGGGAACCTGAAGGGAGGGGCCAAGCCCTAGGGACAGTGTTATCACTAGAAATGGGGCTGTAGCTTCAGGATAGCATGTCTCTGTATGATGGTGTGGAGACAGAGAGGCCATGAGAGGTTCCTGGAAAATAGAGATTCTATCCATTTCATACAGTTCTGTTGAGACTGGGGGTGCAGAGGAGATCATTGTGGCAGAAACTTGTCCTCATAGGGGAATTCTCACAAGCATGAGCCAGGAATCCCAAACTGCTAGCTGGTGTCAGCTCCAACTTTCTATAAGATTCAGGGCAGCTGTGGCTTAGCTCACCTGGCACTTTCTGTAGCTAGACACCAGGTATTGTGTTTTCTGTTGTCCTTTAAAAAAAAAACCAGTGTGTATATGTGTTTAAATGTGTATGTCTGTGGAGACCAGAGGGACATCTGATCCCCTGGAGCTGGTGTTACAGGTGAATGTGAGTCACCTGTGTGGGTGTTGGGAACCCATATACTCTGCAAGAGCAGAAATTGTTTTAACCACTGAGCCCCTTCTCCAGCCCCTTCTACCCTCCTTTAAAGCAAGAGAGACTCGATGGGACAAAAACATTTTATCTGCAAAAGAATGCAGCAGCATCTACTACAGAAATGGCCAGCTTAGTCTCTTACATGTTGTCCAGTACGATGTAGCTGTACTGTGTCCTCGCCCCCAAGCTTAATATATCCTGCTGAAGCACTGGAGTTTGTTCAGCACACTGGGGTACAATGGAAACAGATTACATTGTAAATGTAAAGAAAACGTCATCTATGTTCATGGTGTGGTAGTTGCATATATCATGTTATTAGACCTTATTGTCAAGCTTTAAGGTTATTAACAAACATCCTCTTTCCTTCCTTGACCCTCTCTAGGTGACCTGAGCTAGATTCCCCAGTTAAGTTCTTACCAAAGTTTGGGGAGTCAGAAATGTGTGAAGTAATGTGCTTAGTGTTTCAAGCTTCTGAACTTGGGGGTGAGCTGTTATACAGCCACAGATGATGACACTCTGTCTGTCTTTCCTTAATGACTGTAAGGGCTTTGTATTTGCTAAGACCATCAATTAGGTGTAGACACGTGTTGTGAATATCCCTTGGAATCTGTAATGAATCTGCATTGAATTTGTTATCATTTAGGGCCAGAGTGGCATCTTTACTTTTAATGGGGGGGGTAGTGAAGTGGGGTATTGTTTCCTTTTGTTCAGCAATATGGATTGAATCTTTTTACACACTCTGGTAAATGTGTGTGAAAACTCTCTCACTTGTTTATAATCTTAGGCATTTTGTTTTCCTTATCCACATACTAACACACACATATATGATTGATATATGATATATGATACATGATACATGAGATACAATATATGAAACATGATATAGCATATAATATAATATGTACTATATAATATAATATATAATACATGATATATGATGTATGATATATGATATAGCATATAATACATGTATTATATAAAAATGATATGTGATATACAATATATGATATCTGATATAGCATATAATATAATATGTATTGTGTAATATATTATATGATATGTCTTATGTAACATATACTATATAATATGTATGATATGATTTGTATTATATAATATATAATATGTTTTATAACTACTTCTATCTATATATGGCCTTGGGTCTGGGGAGATGTCTCAGTCGGTACTGAGCACAAGTACCTGCATCTGACCCTAGAATCATGAGTTGCTAAGCCTGAAAAATGAGGACAATAATTGCATTCACAGTGGGTGGTTTTTCAGGATGAAATCAGATATCTGGGCAGATGTGTGCAGGACACAGTCCAGGCTTTGTCTATGCTAGGCATGTTACACATATTTACTGATACCGTTTTTATTCTTATTCAAAGGATATAAAACCAAATATGACACTGACTAAAAGTTACTCAGAGAAACCCGAGACACAGAGGAACCAAACTGTATGTTAGGCGAGTGTTCACACAACATATACAGTGCCTCACGAGTCTCCAGGCTGGCCTTGTGTCATGGCAATAGGTCCTTTAGATGATCTGGCCCTTAGATTTGGAATCCTTGCAGGCTGTATATACCCTCGGCTTCATTTTTTACTGCATCCATGTGACGTTTCCACAGCTTGACCTCAACCTTCAGATTTGTGTGGAAGTTGTGCCATTGATGCAGCCCAGAGCCAGCTGGCCTCCCTAGCCCAGGCCTCCAACTTTGTTAGCTTTTCCCAGCTTGTCTTTCCCAGTCTTTTCACGCAGCTGCTGAAAGCCAGCTCTGGCCATTCCTACCCATGTCAGTTTGCATGAGAAGTGTCTCCCATAGGCTCACATATCTGACACTTGGCCCCCCCAGTTTGAAGTGTTATTTGCAGGAGTGGTGATAGAACTTCTAAGAGGTAGAGACTTGCTGGAGGAAGGACATCACTGGGCATGAACTTTGAGGGGTTATAGCCTTGATGTCTACTTCCTGTGTGAATGGTTGAAGACGTGATCTCCTTGCTTTCTACATTGGTTGCCTGCTACCATGCCTGGAAGCTCATACAGAAAGGTACATTCAGGCAGGTGGAAGCCAAGGAATACCACAAAGTCACATGGTACAACAAACCTCACACAAGAGATTTATTGGGAGGAAAAATATCCAGGAGGGCAGCTGCTTCTGCTCAGCAAGAAAATGGGTAGAGAACAGGACTTGTATCAGGTTTAAATAGGTAGAAAACAGGACTTGAATCAGTTTTTTTGGGTGGTGGGAGCTTTCCAGGGTTGGAAAAAATTGAGAAGGATTGGGGGGGAGTATGTGGCCTAATCTTTAGGCAAACTCAGGGATTTCAGGCTTTTTTTTTCCTTGTAGGGCTAGGCCTGGCCATTTTTCCACCTTGGGGCTAGGAATGGCCTTTACAGCCACAGAAAAGGGCTCCTCAGATTGAAGCCTGGAGGCTTTTGTGCCTTGAGGGCTTATAAAGTTTACAAAGTATACAAGGTTTGCAAAATTTACCAGGGAGCCTGGGGAAGGGAAGGCTTTCACTTGAATTGGCCTAAATAGCCAACAGTGTCCCCATCCTCCATTATGGACTCTCCCTCTAAATCTATAACCCCCCCCCAAACCCTACCCCCCACCCCTGCTGCCAACAAAGAAACAAACAAAGCCCAAAACAAACCAAACCAAACCAAAACAAAAAACCCAAACCCAAAACCAAAACAAAACCCTTACATTCTCCAGTTGCTTCAGGTCCTGGGATTTTATCATAGTAACAGAAAAGTCACTAATACATCGTCCTCCCCACCAGGCTGAGTGCTCCCTAAAGGTGGCACCACTGGGCTTCATCCACTCAGCAAATCCTTGTAATGTAACATCAGACCATTTCTGTTTTCTCAGAGTGTAGCTAAGTACAGGGAAGATAGAAGAAAATTGTAGCAGGGGTTAGACCTGCTAGTCCTTACTGAGACAGGCTATTTGAGTATAAGATACACACTGGATTTTGAAGACTTAATAAGGGAGAAATGGAAATAAAATGTGTCCTAATACATACTTCTGCTGAGCATATTGAAATGATGATATCTTCGAATTCAGAGTTAAATAAAGCAATCCATCAGGCCCAGCTGTCTCCCTTGGCTGGGCTGTTGGGGGTCACCCAGAGCTACATTGTTTCCCCTGCTCTGGCTCTCAGGGGCTGCAGGCAGCAGAGTGGATCTTCTCAGTGGATTCAGAGCCACCTGAGGATTTTTAAGGCTTGTGTGTCTTCTACTGAGATTCTATTGAGAGGAGTTGAAAGGACCCCCGAAGGGAGACCCTCACTCAAGTCTCGGGATATTGGCGGACCCCCCAAGAACTCACAGGAGACCAAGCTTGATGCCAGAGCTCTGGAGACAACTCGTATCCCAGGAATGGGTAGAGGAGTCGACCCTGAGGGGAAAGGGGACCCGGTATTTATGGGCCCTCAAGGGGGAAAGGAGGAGGAGGAGGGAGTAGGGGATTTTTCTGATCTAACAATATCTATTCTTAGGATGGTTTCTAAAGAAGAAATGGGTACAAGGAAGGAGTCATGCACAGATGCACAGGTGCAGAAGTGAAAAATTTCAATCCCAGTCCAGCAACTAAACCACAAACACTTGGCAGTGAGCTGTAGCGGTTGGCAAATACATGAATTCAAAGAACAATCAGGACATGGGCAAACACACAGATTCAAGGAACGGACAGGCTATTGTGCTCAGCTATGTAAAGACTTTCTGCTAATAGTGAAATCTCTTTTCCCAGTTTCAGGGTCTTTGTGACCTGTTACATTTTTCTCAGGATCTTGAGTCCCAGACCAAGCCTAGCAACACTGGGCAGGACAGTGTCCTCTGTCCCCCTTTCCACCATGGGAAGGGGAGGGAGCTACAGCTTAATGACCCCCACTCCTACTGTAGAGATAAGCATGGCTCTAGAGAGCATAAACTTGCCATTTGTAAGATTCTGTCTCAAAACATTGGAGGGATGAAGAGGAGAGAAACCCTTGAAGATGTCCCTCCCTCCAATCCCCAGAATCTGATCATGCCACCTTCCATGGCAAGGGGACTTTGCAGATGGGGTTGAGTTTATGGTCTTGAGATGGGGTGGTCACCTATCCCAAAATGCCTGGGGAGGCTCAGAGGGTCACAAGGACCCTTTTCAGAGGGGAAGAAGCATCGGTAGTGATCTATAGTGATGGAGGGATAGGGACCAGCGAGGGACAGATAGGTGCATTCATTGTTGGTGTTGAAGATAGAGGGTAGGGCCTGGAGCTCCGGAATGTAAGCTGACTTTAGAAGCCTGCTGATTGGAGGTGAGGGGTATTGCATTTTTCTGTCATGTCACAAGGGGGCACTCACCTGCTCTTTGTGTCTCATTTCCTTTTATGTAAATGCAGTCTCTCAGGAATGCCAGCAGCAGCTTTCCTGTTCCCGTTCCTGTTCCTGTTCTTGTTCCTGTTTCCTGTTCCTGGCCAAGTAGTGGTATGAGCTTAAACCCTTATCAGGGAGATAAGGTTTGGCAGGTAAGAATGTGCACTGCTCTTGGAGGGAACTGAAGTTTGGTTCCCAGTATCCATATCAGGTGGCTCACAACTGCCTGTAACTCCAGCTCCAGGGGATCCAGTGTCCTATTCTGACCACCACTGTCACCTGCACTCATGTGCACATACTCCACATAGACAAACACACACACATGCACACTCACAGACACACACACACACACACACACACACACACACAATTAAAAATAGAATCTTAGCCAGGTACTACAGTGCATGCCTTTAGTTCTAGTACTTGGGAGGCAGAGACAGGTAGATCTCTGTGAGGTTGAGGCCAGCCTGGTCTGTATAGCAAGTTCAAGAATAGCCAGGGCTATGTAGAGAGATCCAATCTCAATCAATCAATCAATCAATCAATCAATCAAATCTTTTAAAAGATCTTATTAGCAGCCTGGTCTAGAAGCAAAGGTTTGTGAATTATCTACTGGGAAGGCTGAAGCAGAAGCATCCTAAGTTCGAGGGTAGCCCAGGCTATAGAGTGAGTTCAAAGCCAGTCTTGGCCACTTAGTAAAATCTGGCCTTAAAATACATAATTAAAAGAAGCCTTGGACGACTGTGGAGAGTGAGCCAGCAGACTGCAGAAGCAACACAGCTTCTGGGACAGGCAGAAGCCACACAGCTTCTGGGACAGACCCCTATTTCAGACTGCAGACATCCGGGTACTTTCCCTGCCAGAGGAGAGGTGGATGCCCAGGAGGGCTGTGACCCCCAGAGCAGGCAAGAGAGCCATCTTGTCTCCTGGGTCCCTCTGAGACCAGTCTGCATAGATCAGCTTGCAGATTGCAGAGAGTGAGCGAGCAGACTGCAGAAGTGACAAAGCTTCTGGGACAGACCCCTGTTTCAGGCTGCAGACATAAGGGCACCTTCCTCGCCAGAGGAGAGGTGGCTGCCAGGGAGGGCTGCAACCTCCAGAGCAGTCTGTGCAGGTGAGCATGCAGACTGAAGAGGCAACCCATCTTCTGGGACAGGCCCTGTTTTGGGCCTTCATCTTCAACCAGGAGGCAAGTCTGAACGTCAGATCTCCGTGTACCTTCCCTGCAAGAGGAGAGCTTGCCTGAAGAGAGTACTCTGACCACTGAGACTCAGAAGAGAGCTGGACTCCCAGGACAGCTGACAGAGGCTAACAGAATCATAGGAGGAACAGGCTTCAGCCAGAGTCAACTGTAACAACTAACTCCAGAGATTACCAAATGGCGAAAGGCAAACGTAAGAATCTTACCAACAGAAACCAAGACCGCTCACCATCATCAGAACCCAGCACTCCCACCTCAGCCAGTCCTGGATACCCCAACACACCTGAAAAGCAAGATTCAGATTCAAAATCATATTTCATGATACTGGTAGAGGACCTTAAGAAGGGCTTTAATAACTCACTTAAAGAAATACAGGAGAACACTGCTAAAGAGGTAGAAGTCCTTAAAGAATCACAGGAAAACACAACCAAACAGGTGATGGAATTGAAGAAAACTATCCAAGACCTATAAAGGGACATAGAAACAAACAAACAAACAAACAAAACAAACCCAAAGGGAGACAACTCTGGAGATAGAAACCCTAGGAAAGAAATCAGGAACCATAGATGTGAGCATCAGCAACAGAGTACAAGAGATTGAAGAGAGAATCTCAGGTGCAGAAGATTCCATAGAGAACATGGGCATAACAATCAAAGAAAATGCGAAATGCAAAAAGATTCTAACTCAAAACATCCAGGAAATCCAGGACACAATGAGAAGACCAAACCTACGGATAGTAGGGGTAGATGAGAATGAAGATTTTCAACTTAAAGGGCCAGCAAATATCTTCAACAAAATTATAGAAGAAAACTTCCCAAACTCAAAGAGAGAGATGCCCATGAACATACAAGAAGCCTAAAGAACTCCAAATAGACTGGACCAGAAAAGAAATTCCTCCCGACACATAATAATCAGAACAACAAATGCACTAAATAAAGACAGAATATTAAAAGCAATAAGGGAAAAAGGTCAAGTAACATATAAAGGCAGGCCTATTAGAATTACACCAGACTTCTGACCAGAGACTATGAAAGCCAGAAGATCCTGGACAGATGTCATACAGACCCTAAGAGAACACAAATGCCAGCCCAGGCTGCTATACCCAGCAAAATTCTCAATTAACATGAATGGAGAAACCAAAGTATTCCATGACAAAACCAAATTCACACAATACCTTTCCACAAATCCAGCCCTTCAAAGAATAATAACAAGAAAACACCAACACAAGGACGGAAACCACACCCTAGAAAAAGCAAGAAAGTAATCCTTTAACAAACCTAAAAGAAGATAGCTGCAAGAACAGAATCTGAACTTTAACAACAAAAATAACAGGAAGCAACAATTACTTTCCTTTAATTTCTCTTAACATCAATGGACTCAATTCTCCAATAAAAAGACATAGACTAATAGACTGGCTACACAAACAGGACCCAACATTTTGCTGCTTACAGGAAACCCACCTCAGGGGAAAAGAGAGACACTACCTCAGAGTGAAAGTCTGGGAAACAATTTTCTAAGCAAATGGAGTAGCCATTTGCAAGAAAAGCATTTTCTAAGCAAGCTGGAGTAGCCATTCTAATATCAAATAAAATTGACTTTCAACCCAAAGTTATCAAAAAAGACAAGGAGGGGCACTTCATACTTATCAAAGGTAAAATCTACCAAGATGAACTCTCAATTCTGAATATCTATGCTCCAAATGCAAGAGCAGCCACATTCATTGAAGAAACTTTAGTAAAGCTCAAAGCACACATTGCACCTCACACAATAATAGTGGGAGACTTCAACACCCCACTCTCACCATTGGACAGATCCTGGAAACAGAAACTAAACATAGATACATGGACACTAACAGAAATTATGAAACAAATGAATTTAACAGATATCTACAGAACATTTTATCCTAAAACAGAAGGATATACCTTCTTCTCCGCACCACATGGTACTTCCTCCAAAATTGACCATGTAATCGGCCACAAAATAGGCCTCAACAGATACAAAAATATTGAAATTATCCCATGCATCCTATCAGATCACCATAGACTAAGGCTGACCTTCAATAACAGCATAAATAATAGAAAGCCAACATTCACATGGAAACTGAACAACACTCTACTCAATGATTCCTTGGTCAAGGAAGAAATAAAGAGATTAAAGGCTTTTTAGAGTTTAATGAAAATGAAGCCACAACATAGCCAAACTTATGGGAAACAATGAAGGCAGTCCTAAGAGGAAAACTCATTGCCCTGAGTGCCTCCAAAAAGAAACTAGAGAGAGCATACACTAGTAACTTGACAGCACACCTAGAAGCTCTAGAACTAAAGGAAGCAAATTCACCCAAGAGGAGTAGACGGCAGGAAATAATCAAACTCAGTGGAAACAAAAAAATCAACCGAGTGGAAATCAACCAAGTGGAAACAAAAAGAACTATTCAAAGAATCAACCAAACCAGGAGCTGATTCTTTGAGAAAATCAACAAGATAGATAAACCCTTAGCCAGACTGACTAGAGGGCACAGGGACAGTGTACTGGCTAGTTTTGTGTCAACTTGACACAGCTAGAGCTATCTTGGTCATGATGTTTGTGCAGGAATAGAAACCTTGACTAAGACAAATTGGTACCAGCACACTGGGGTATTTCTGTGACAACCTGACCATATTTTGGGGAGTACTGTGGAAGGACTTTGGAACTTTGGTCTAGAAGATCCATTTGGTGTTAAGAGCTCTGCCAGATGTTGTGTAGGAGCTTGGAAGATAATGATGAGAACAGTGCAGAAAATGGAGGCATGGCTTGTGAAATTTCAGAGGGAATATTAAAGACTCTTTTCAGGACCATTACTATTTTGGATTGTGAAGATTCTGTGGTTCTAGTTAGCTGGGGCTGAAGAATCAGCTGTGATTAACAAGATACCAGAACTACTAAAGCAAAACCTTTTTATTACTGGGACTATTGATGCTGGTTAGCTGGAGCTAAGAAATTAGCGGTGATTAAGAAGAGACCAGCATCATTGAGGAGACATCTTCTGGGAAGTGTTTTCTGAAAGCACAAAGAGGCTGTGTTCCAGAGATAGCCAAGGTTGTACTCCTGCTGCAGTGGGACTTGGTAACGTGTAAGAGTTACCTAGGTGGTACTGGTTTTGAAGGCATGAAGGGGTCATGCAGAGCAGCTGAGGCCACGGAAGGCCATTGGTGAAAGTGCACCCTCAGTTGCAATTGATGGCCCAGGACTGAAGGGGTCATGCAAAGGATTTGAGGCTTAGCACCATGAAGAGAGCCTATGAGAGGCTAGTGTTGAAGCCTAGTTACAGTGGAAGACAGCAGCATTTTGGAGATGCCATTACCATGAGATGACCACCAAGAACAACAGCAGCAGTGGAGTACAGGCAACTGGAGCCTAGAAGACAAGGTGTGTGCTACAAAGGGCATGGCTGGAGAAGTGACCCAAGCCTTTGGAGGAAGCCAGACGATCATGAGTTGGATCCCAGACACTGGACAGTTGGAGTTTAATTTTTGCTTTTGATTGTGACTGTGCCCTGATATTTTTCCCTCTTGAAGGAAGAAAATATTTTAGTGGATCCCACAGTTAAGAGACTTTTAATTGTAAAAAGACTTTGGATTTTAAAGGATATTTTAAAAGGATTGAACTTTTAATATGTAAAGACTGTGGGACTTTTAAAGTTATTTAAGATCTTGGGGATGAGTAAGAACTAAAGGTTGAGGCTTACTAGTGATGTATTTGTGTGTCAAGTTGACAAGGGGTCAATTGTACTGGCTAGTTTTGTGTCAACTTGACACAGCTGGGTTATCACAGAGAAAGGAGCTTCACTTGGGGAAGTGCCTCCATGAGATCCAGCTGTGGGGTATTTTCTCAATTAGTGATCAAGGGGGAAAGGCCTCTTGTGGGTGGGACCATCCCTGGGCTGGCAGTCTTTGGTTCTATAAGAGAGCAGGCTGAGCAAGCCAGGGGAAGCAAGCCAGTAAAGAACATCTCTCCATAGCCTTTGCATCAGCTCCTGCTTCCTGACCTGCTTCCAGTTATGAGTTCCAGTCCTGACTTCCTTGGTGATGAACAGCAGTATGGAAGTATAAGCTGAATAAACCCTTTCCTCCCCAACTTGTTTCTTGGTCATGATGTTTTGTGTAGGAATAGAAACCCTGACTAAGACATGGGGCTATGACTTAAGCACTGGCCTCCAGAACCATCTGAGTAGCCATGCATGATAAGGAAGTTGAAATTTATCCAAGACACTAGGGATGCTTTCCCTACCTCTTCCCAGCCTCTCTTTCCCTCGGCCCCTATGTGGAGGGCAATAATATTATCTAATTTTAAAACTCCAGGCAGATGGTAACTTTGACAGGTGAGCTGGAGGCGGGGGCAAACCAATCAAGAGGGAGGTTGGCATATTCACTTGGGTAGGAGGTGACTAGTATCTCAACCAGAATGATGATGACCAGGGGACCTTCTAAAGTCGAGCGGTTAGGATCCTGTGAGTTTGGCTGCAGACCGGCTGAGTCTGAAGTGTGTGGTAGATACCGCCTGGAGTTAGCTCTGCTTCAGCATTCAGGGCTCATTCTCCCAGTTGGCCTCCAGTTTCCTATCCAATCAGAAGGCAAGGGGGATGAGCACAGACCGCAGGATCCAAGTTTCTGTTGCTTTGGCAATCTAGAGGTCGTGGGTGACCTTGACATGTAGGACTTACAGGAGGGTAGAGTTTGGATGCAAGGGAAGGGAAGCTTAGAAAGCCTTGAAGAGGAGGTTAGAAGTCAGGAGGAGTGGGTTGTGGGAAACCCTGCTGACCAAGGATGGTGCTATGTGAAGGACCAGAGGCTTCAAGTCTTCCATTTTAACTGAGGATAAGGAAAAGGTGGGAAAAATGGATTAAAGATGAATGGTACTGATGGGTAGGGGCTGACAATGCTAGAAACATGGCTGGTGTCCAGAAGTGTCCATCTTGAATGATAGACTTTAGGAGCAGAATCAAACAGATCTTTGTGTGTGCCTGAGGTCCACCAGGTCGAGGATACTGACTCCTAGTGGGCACTGGGCATCAGGTACCAGCCTGGGACCCTTCACAAGGATTCTTGGACCTTGGCATCTCCAGCTTGGTTCCTGTGAAGGTAAGGTTAGAAGACATGAGTCTCATTAATCCTATAAAACTCCTTGATCAGTTTCTTATCCCATCTAGTCAATTTATTTCCAGTGCTTTTTTAAATTTTATTTTACTGAAACCATTCCAAAGAAGTTAATTCCACGTGCTGTAAATTGCACAGAGAGGATTTAATATGTCAATCAAATTGTATCCATTATAACTTCTGCCATTGTTAGCTTTCTTCTGTGACCATTGTTTCTGTCAAATCCAATTTTCCTGGACAAATATTTGCAGATTGAATTTTTATCAAGACAGTTTGATCTCTCTGCGTTGCTCTCATTCTCGCCAGATTCATATATGCATCTCAGATTGGTCAGTGTGAATTTTTAACTATTATCGGCTCTATTTTGAGAATATTATTTCTTCTAATCAGAGCCGTTATGACTAGGATAACATATGATAACATATTTATTTCCTCACCGACTCATTATGAAATTACAAGGTTCCACTTGGCTCTGCTGTCCGGGGCTGACTGATTGAATTGTAAATCTCGCCTTCTGACCTGTTTCTGAGTCTTCTAAGTGCTTTGTACAAATTGTCTCCTCTGTTGGCAGAGCACCACAGGTCGGGATTCCCCCAGGGTCAACATAGAGCAGGGGGACTCCCTGTCTGGCTCTCCAGCCGACCCAATGGCTGCTCCTCTAACTTGGACTCTGTTCCCCTTATCCCTACATTAGTTAGTTTCTTCATTACTGTAGCAAAATACCCCAGCAACAGCAGTTTAAGAACGGAAGTGTTCATTTTAGCTCACAGCTTGAGAGCACTTCCATCATGGCGGCAGAGGCATGCACTCAGTGGCCTGGGCCAGAAGTTACATTGTATCTCTCTGCATTGCTCTCATTGAACTTTGAAGAAGGCATGAGAGAGGGAAGCAGGTTCTCAGCTTTATTGCCCATTTTATCCCTTGGAAACCCCAGCAGTCTGTGGCATCATGCCTCTCACATTCAGCATGGGTCTTCCCTCCAAGCCCGACTTCTCTCAACACACTGTCATAGTCTCATCCAGGGGTGTGTTTCTATGGTGATTTCAAACGCAATCAAGTTGATAATGAAGATTAACTATCATGTCCCTTTTTACTGAGATGGGAACCACCGTTGAGAGAAATTAAGGGGGCAGAACTAGAATCCGAATTCAGGTTTGTCCAGGATCAAACATTACGTGTCGGCACAGTTAGGTGGACCCACTTGTTACACCATACCAGCCACCAAGGAGATGGCCTCCTAGCTTAACTTAATGGCCTGTGCAATTGTCCATCTCACAGGGCAACCTGGTAGATTCAGAAGGCAAGCACTGTGAGTCTCCTGAGACAGAGGGCTCTAGGATCCTCATCTTGTTTATTTAAGGGAAGCTGGAAGAAAATGTTTAAGCAATGCAATCTCATCAGCCAGTTGCCACTGGCCCACCCAGTTCTTGTGGATCTGGGCAGGGTCTCATCTCTAAGATGGCATTGATTGGACACTGTAGACAGCTTGAGCCACGTGTTAGGATGCTGAGCAGAGAAGAGGTGAGAAGGCTGCTCCTTCCATTGTGGTCCAGGTCTCCTGCCTCCGCAGTCTCTAAATTTCAAACTCTATTACCTGGAATCTGCTGCGAATCATGCTGCTCTGTCCTAGAAGCCTGACTGGGGTGATGAGGAAACGCATGCAGAAAAGCTGGACCAGGTGGGCTGTGCCTGCTGATGGAGTTCCACCACTACCACCACCAGCAGCAGCTTGGGAACTTCGTGTATTTATTCTATACAGCCTGGATGGTAATGAGATAGGCTTATTGCATGCAGCTGAACAAGCAGACAAGTTAGCCGATCACAGTAGGGGACTCTGCAGGGGCACAGAAAAGGAAGCCTTACTGGTCACTGGTCACAAACACTGGTCCTTGGACCAGAGGAAAGCTTTGCCACCCCTCAGTCTCGCCTGGGGAACGTTTTGCTGTCCTTTCCATGAGTTACAGGCACTGGAATCCTTGAAATGGCCGTACTCGTGTCAGCAGTACACATTCACACAGGATGTCATCTGCTTCCCACACAAGTTTCCAGAGAAGCCGAACCTGCATTCGATGTCCCCCAGGGCAGTCTGATTGATTAGAAGCTCAACGATTGTGGAGACTTGGAAAGTAACAAGTCCAGAGCCAAATTATCTTTAGCCCTATAAATACCCATTTATTGTCCACCTCTGTATTTGACTTAACATCTTTGTGACCACCACATAAATTCTCCTGGAATGTACAAACAGACCAACACAGACCCCCAAAACTCAGAGTGTCATCAGATAGCTTCTGAGGCCCCCCAACAGAGACTTCCCTGTTTTTCTGTGACTCACTGTTTAATGTCTCCACCAATATCAATGTATTTAAAGATTTTATTTTAAAATTATGCAAGCACACACACACATACATATGCACACACACACACACACACACACACGTTCATTACTCATATAGGCCAGAAGAGGGCATCAGGTGCCTCTGGACTAGAGTTACATGCAGTAGTGACCGTACCAAAGTAGATGAGCCATCTAGAATGGGTGCTGGCAACTGAAATTTAGTTCTCTGCAAGAGTACTATCTACTCTTAAACAATGAGCCATCTCTCCAGCCCTGTTTCTATCATTTTATTTAAAAACTATCTTGATTTGTGAGGTTTTTTTTGCCTGTTACTATAGAAACCCCATGAAGCTGTTCCCATGTTAGAACACAGTGTTCAGTGTAAATCTAAACCTGTGTGCCAGAATAAGCCATCTCTTGCTCCCTTTGAGGTCAGAGCTGTGGTTTCGGTGTGGACATTTCTGGTCCTGAAATGACCACCAGGGAGACCTGTTCTATGTCCTGTTAAAACACACACATTTTTTTTTTCTTGGTTCTACGTGGGACACTGACTCAGCATGGCACAGCTTTCCTTCATGACAGCCATCCTAGTTCAAGTATAATTCTGGGAGAGCTGGGCAGAGTTCCCGTCTCTTTTTCTTTTCATCGGAGGGGCACCCATCTTTCACAAAGCCAGGGAGCCTGGACTAAGACCAGGACACCATCAACACACTCATGACCTAGTCAGGACAGAAACTGCTGTCGGACCACAGGCTATAGTTTCTCTTTTCCATATTCCCTTCTGGGGACATCTGTGGAGTTAGTGCAGACTCTCAGATCCCCATAATCCCCCAAAGCTCCTCTGCAGTGACAGATCATCACTGCCACGTAGACACTGGAGGGGGGGGTCCCCAACTCTTCACCTCAGTTACCCCCCACTTACTGAAGAGAAGAAGATGTGTTGTGAGTGCAAGAGACATGGGCATTGGTCATGAGAAAGCCACAGTGCCAGCTTTCTGCTGGTGCCCATGGTCTGGCTGGGCCCTCAGAGGTGCTGGGCTATGGGGTGGGTGCGAGCTTTGGAGCTAGAGAGATACCTCTTTGGTTTATTTTGACAGCTGTCATCAAAATAAGGCAGGATCCTTTCTGTCAGGCTGTTCTTTACTTCCCTTTGCAACCCTCTGCTGGCCTAGCATCTCAGGTGACAGCCATCTCAGGAGTGTGCCTGAGAGGATACGACTTGCACAGTGACCGCCAGAGCCTGGCAGCCCTTTGCCACCTCTGGAGACTCTAGCCTCCATTAGCAGCAGAGCCGAGGGAGAAAGTCTGCTTGTCACTGACCTGCCCACGGCCCTTCTTTTGTTTGATTCCATTAGCAAGCAACCCTCACCACACTTTGTAAGGTGAAGATCCTCAAGCCCATACGCCACCCTAAATGGTTTTCAGTGGAAACAGGTGGTTGGTTGGTGGACGTCTCAAAGATAGCTTTGGGCGGAGGAAGGAAAAATGGCTGTCACGTCCCCTGAAAACATTTTACAAAAGGACTATTTATCCTGGGTAGAGTCTATTTTGTCCGACACCTCTCAGAGAGTCAATAATTCCAGTTTGTTTATGATTATCCTTGCTCCCTCCCCCTCCATCTGCCCGGAGTATGTGCTTCTTGCCGTAGCCGCCCCAGTGAATGAATGAGCATCTGTCTCTCTGATGACTGTGGCAATCTCAGCTGCTCAATATGGCTAGATGAAGCCAGCATTTAATTCCCTCTCGATGGGGTACTCCAAAGCCAGAGTTGACAACTGTTCCATTGAACACTAGTATTTTACCATTTCCTCGGATAATGATAAGAAACACTTCCTACTCCTGGGGGAATATTCTTACAGGATGGGAAGTTGATAACTGGGCCATGAGAATGACAAACGCTCCTGCAATGTGCTGAGGCTCCCACTGTGATGAATGGGCGCTGCCTTCTGGGAGATGGAGTTCTTCCAGAGCGTCTTGTGGGAAGCCTGAAGAGCTCACAGGCGTGTTAGTGAGGAGAAAATGAGGACTGTGCGCAATTTCCTGGGGCCACCCTGGGGTCTGAGAGCTTTGGGTAAGAACCACTGGGACAAACATCATTGACAGGGAGGGAGAAGCTTCCAGGAAAGGAGAGTCTGGAGTGCAGGGATGGTGAGCAGCTAGGACCACTGGATGGGAGTTCATGTAGAGATGGAGTTCATGTAGAGGTGTCGGGGCGTGCCCAGCAGGGTATGATGATTGATAGCTGGGAGAACAGAAAAGGTGAAGACAACTGAATGCCTTCTGTACTGAAAGTGTAGCAGGGTCCATAGGGGGAGGGGTCACTTGGTTTTTCCTTGTGGAAAGAGGAAAGAGGCTATGATGGTTAATACTGTCAACCAGACAGGATCTAGAGTCACCGAGGAGCAAGCTTCTAGACATGTCTCCAAGGGCGTTTCTAGGTCAGGTTAATTGAAGAGGGAAGACCCATCCTGAAGGTGGGTGGCACCATTTTGTGGGCTAAGGTCCCGGGGCTGAATAAAAAGGAGGAAGCTAGCTGAGTACTGGCGTCCGTCCCTCTCTGCTTCCTGACTGTGGATACAGCATAGCCCGCTGCCTCAGCTCCTGCTGCTGTGACGCCTGTGCCTCTGTGGACTATCTATCACCTCTGACCAGGAGTCAAAACAATGCCCTCTTTCCTTAGGTCGCTTTCGTCTGGTATTTTGTCCCAGCTATAAGAAAGACAACTGAAGAAAGGGCTGAGGCAGTCTAACTTTGGCTTAGAGAACATCTTAGTGCTGTAAGGTAAGTACAGGGTCCGAGCATGGGGGGGTGGGTCACGGAGGCAAAGGATAACAAATGTGGACGCTATTGTGGGCTGGGCACGGGTCCAATGCTTAGTGGTGTTTTAACAGCAGAATCCCAAAGGCTGCTTGCTGTGATAGGAGATTGGAGCAGCATAGGTCCTTAGAATGTTCTAGAAGTGAAGTTCTTGTTCCCATTTTAGGTCTTCATTGACGCTCAGGCTTCTTTTCTTTCTCTCTCTTTCTTTCTTTCTTTCTTTCTTTCTTTCTTTCTTTCTTTCTTTCTTTCTTCCTTCCTTCCTTCCTTCCTTCCTTCCTTCCTTCCTTTCTTTCTTTCTTTCTTTCTTTCTTTTTTTCTTTCTTTCTTTCTTTCTTTCTTTCTTGTTTTTGTTTTTGTTTTTTTGAGACAGGGTTTCTCTGTGTAGTCCTAGCTATCCTGGAACTCACTCTGTAGACCAGGCTGGCCTCAAATTAGGCTTCTTTCTTATCTTGAGCCAGGATCTCAGCCTGGGATCTAGAGAGGCACATCTGCCCTCATCCACAATGCTGTTCCTGCTTGAGCCAGCCTTGACTTCTAGGTCTGCAATGAAGACCGGGACTCTGATGGAAGTAGGGATGTTGAGGCTCGAGCCAGGACGGGCTCTTTGGCTTGTATAGTGGGAGGTGTCCCCAGAGACCAGGCTGGGAGGAAATGGATACAGAAAGTGTCCCATGATTCTCCCTCTACCCAGGGCTTTAATTCCCTCATGTAGGATTAACCGGTGGAGGAAGCTTCTGCCCTGGATTTTGTAGGTAATTAGTAGGTCAGACACCTAACAAAATGATGATTTCTCTGGGGTCCCCCTGGGTTTTGTACATTCCCAGAATTGTCCTCTCCATGTGGCTGGGATCAAAATATGATTTTATTTCCTTTCACTCCCACCTCCCCACACAGCAGCGGCAACAGCAGCAGCAGCAGCAGCAGCAGCAAACTTCTCAGTAATCAGTAGTCAGCCACAATGGGAAGGAATGAACTCCCACAGATGTGAATTGGGAACCCCTGGGGGAGAAGGGGATTTAGAACCCCATTTCCTTCTGCAGAACATACTTAACTTAAGAAGAAAATAGATTAAATACATTTTGTCATGAGATTTTCCACACAGTCCCCTGAGCTCTAATAGTACCAGGCTTAAGTTGCGTTTTGTGTCCTGAGCCTCCCCATGACACTTCTAAGGCTCAGACTGACACAGTGATGGTCCTGGACCCTTAGTGCTTCATCCTTGTTACTGGCCTGAGGAGGGTGTCGGAGGTTATGGAAGGGCAGGGCTGGTGTTTCTGCCCCAGTTTTAGATAGCCATGGCTGTGCCATGACATTGAATTTGCCTCTGTGTCACAGCTCTGGGGACTGACTCGGCTGTTTCCAGTCTAATGCACAAGGCCTTTTTACTACCCTTTATCCACCACCTCCCTCCAGTATGCACAGAAAATCCCTTATTTAGCAACTGGAAACTTTCTTTTGCCATCTGAACCTAAATTCTTCCCACAGCCCCCTCAGGAGTGGGAGGTAGCTGGCTGAAAGCAGGGCTTGTGAATTCAAAACTGAGTATTTGAGTTGACCAGTCACCTCAAAACTCACCTATCCACCAGCCACTGAGCCCATATATCTAAGAAGCATGCTCTGGAGTCCCTCTCCTGGACATCTAGGGCCCAGAGGTGATTTGAGGCTTGGGACGGTGACAGAGATAGCCACTAAGTCTATTTCTCAGTGCCTCCAAAGAGCTAACGGAAATGAAAAGAAAACCAGCCCAGATCCATTCTCTAAGCATCAGCTCTTATTAGAGCTGATGACATAATCCATCTTGATTTACATGCTCTCTTAAGCTGCTTCTTTAGTTGGTGGTAATAGGTCTTGAGAGCCTTGTGCCAGATTCCTGCATCGGGCTGGGGTTGACAGGCAGGGGTGGGGTGAGGGGAGCGATTTGTGATCAGCACAAACCTTGGAGAATCTCTGGTCTCTGCACACTGAGAGGTTGCTATTAACAGTTGCTGGTTTGTGTTACTGGATTTGCGATCAGGATTGGCTGGTGTTTCGACAAAGAATCTTTAAATTACCAGGTGCCACAGACCGGACAGAAGCATTGGGTTAGGACTCTCTGGTGGTGGTCCTTTAGCTCCCTTGGCCTGCCAAAGCTGTTGAGAAAGTTGGAAAGGGATTTATTTTGTGAAAGGATTATTTAGACGGTAAACTTAGTGCATGGATTGGCTGCAGTGTGTGAAGGTAATGGGCGGTGTACTCCATGCTCCAACTACTGGGAGGGGGAAGGGCAGGTGAAGCAGGTCCCAGTTCCTAAAGGTTCCTAAATATCCTTTAGTAGAGCAACAAGAATAAAGGAGGTGCCACTGTAACAGGGAATAGCCAGAGACTCTAGTGCTGAGACCTGTAAGGGCAGAACTTAGTGCATTTTCATAGTGCCCCTAGTGGATAGGAGGTGTTAATACAGCATTTCCTTTATCCTCTCAGGAAGGAGTGGGGACATCTCCCCCTTGTTTTGTTTCTCAGGTCTGAATTAAGCAGTTTAGCAGTTGGCAGTGATCTACTGTTATTTTTGATAGCTGGTTTTGCTATTTGATTGCCTAAATGTCTATGTGTTTCTTTTTTGGCTTCTTGATGGTAATAGAATAGCCCTTTGGATACTATCAATGTCTTTAGCAATGCCAACTTCCTGTTGGTTTTGGTTCCTATTCATTTAGCCCAGGACTAGTATTTTGCTCTCTGCCAATAGTGGGCTTTCCCACAATGTAGCTGGGTTTGAGCTATCCCTAGAAGTGACCTTTCATTCCTACTCCTGATAGTAACCCCAATGAAGACTCAGTGGCTCACCAGTTGGACATTGGTATAGCAGTTACTTTGGACTATCCTGGGTTCCCTTTCTAGGGTGAATAAATGTGTATGTTCCAAGGAACATAACAAGGGGAAATGTCATATATGAAAGGCAATCTTCCCATATTTAGGAGCCAAGCTGAATTTTTTTGAAAAAAAAAATTGTTTTTAAGTTATGTGTATTCCTTTATGTATGCACACAGAGGCCATTGCGTCCCCTGGATCTGGAGTTGCAGGTGGTTGTGAGCTACCTAATGTGAGTGCCAGGGACTAGACTTTAATCTTCTGCAATAGCAGCGAGCACTCTTACCACGAGTCAGTTCTCCAGCTTCCAAACTGAGGTTTTATTCTTTCAGTATTAAATACAATTTTTTTTCTTTTGCTTTGTGAATTAAATTTTTTTCCCCTTTAGAAGTAATGTTCAAACAGCAGATGTCTCTCTGAGAGGAGGACAGAGCCTCACTGTTCCATGAACTTTCATTTATAATCTCCACACTCAAAAAGAGAGCGCTAATCACAGGCGTCCTTAAGGGTGTGCTGCTGCCTGATGTTCTCTGGAACGATGTGCGCATCACACGCTTTCGGATCTGTGATTTGTAGATGTCACATCCCCTGAAACAGAGTGACGGGATGGCTCCTAGTACAGGGCCCCACTGTGAGTGTCTCAAGGATAATGGGGTTGTCTCGGCTGAGTGGAGGCCATCAGATGAATTTTCTTGGCTTTATTTTACAAGGTGTTAAAAAACTTGTTTTTGCTTAATGTATTAGCATTCATTCCTAGGCTTTGAAAATGAATCCTTCTTTGAAAGGAGAGTTTTAAATCTGAAATATGGGGCCCATGTAGCAGTGCTTGAAATCATTAACTGTCCCTTCAATATTAATTGTGGGTACATCCATCACGGGGGAACTTGTTTGCCATTAACGTGAGGGGAGTGCAAAAAGCAGGAGACTCTGGAACCCCTCCAGGGGTGAGGCTGTCACTCAAAACTTTGTTCTGGAATTGATCCAACCTCAGAAATGGGCTGCACCTATTGACAAAATGACAGTCTGTAGTTTTAACCAAGCTGAGTCGGTTTTAGCTTGTGGAATGGGAGTTGCTTCATGAGGAATCTGCCACGCAGCTTTGGCCCTGAATGGAGCTTTTAGGGATGGAGTTGATGAGCCTGAGGGGTCAAAGAGCAGGGCAGCTATCTCTGCCAACAAGTCTGTTTATTTGCAGAATGGTCCACCTGCAGCAGCTCTTGGGTTGGTTTGAGGCTCTGGCCGAGAGGACATTAATCTGCATATACTATTCTCCGGTACTTGGTACTTATATTCCTCCCCAGTCTGCCCTTCTTCTCCAGATTTGGGGGCTATCTCCTCATGGGTTCACTGGTGTCCGAGTTGTCAACTCTCGTGGGGGTTGGGGCTTTTCACTTTGCTCTTACTCGGCTCCTTTGCCTCTTAAACTCTAATCTAGGTCTACAATATTTTCCTATAAAGGCAAAGTCAGAGCATCCTCTAGTCGGACGGCAAGCCAAATCCACAGAGCCCCCTGCGAGTGTTTCTAATGGAAGGGCTTTGCCTGTAGTCAGGAGCTGGCTTTCCAACTCTGGAAACTTTCTGCTCCTAATGGTATGGGCCAGCAGTGGGAGAGTCCTTTCATTTATTTTTAAGTAATTAATTAGTTAATTACAGAGTCTCACTATGCAGCTCAAGCTAGCCTGGACCTTACTATGTAGAACAGGCCAGCCTTGAATTTGTGAGGAGCCTCCTGCCTCGACCTCTGGAATGCTGGGATTGCAGGTTTTTTTCTACTATGCCTGGTAAGAGTGTCTTTTTATTATTTTATTTTATTTGGTGAGACTAGACATAGATACATGTGCATTTATACAGTAAGAAATAAGAATAAATCTTTAAAATTATGGTTTTTGTTTATGGCCCAAGGAACTCATAAAATGTTATTTTTCCTGATTCAGAGGAGGGGAAGAAAGCTGGGGCCAAGGTTTCAGTCCCAAAAGTAAGCAACCTTGACCCCACTGTGGGCAGAATTGCTCCACTTTCCCTCCATCCCTGTTTCTTTGATGATCCAAAGAATTTTCGGTAGACTTTTCTATACTTTCCTGGTCTAGGAATATCTAACCTGCCTTTTTCCCTTCAACACATCCAATCTACCAAACACCTATTGAGTGTCAGCTCTTTAAAATTACCATGGAAACCCAAGCGGAATCTTTCAAATGCTCTGGGGAAATTGCTCCCACATCCCATTGACACTGTAGGGAGCGAGATGGGTGCATCTCAGCCCAGGCCAGGCCTGCTCCCCTGCTCGCCTTCAGCGGGAACAGAAAAGGAGAAACAGATGGAGAGGGGTTTCACAAAGCTGATAATACAGTCTTTTGTCCTGGGTAGTGTAACAACTGTGCTTCAGGGGAACTGGGGTGAAAAGCCGAGGCTTTGATTTTGACTGCCGCCAAGAGCCGAGTTCAGTTACAGCTGCCTCTGCCTGATGCTGTCAGCGCCCACACAGCTCAGTGCCAGAGCAGGACTTACAAAGGGATGTCTAGCAGCCTGGTGACAGCCTTGTCTCTAGCACCTTGCAGCACAGCGGGGACCAAGGGCTTCTAAAGATCAAAGCCCCGATTATAGGAGACACTCATCACACAGTGGGAGTCAGGCTCAGCCCTGACGGGAGGCCTTGAAGCCGCTGAATTGTGCTTGGCCAGTTCTTTGGAGGAGCCACGGGACCCCCCCTGGCTTGTTTTAAAGGTGACATTTGTTTCAAATGTGCTTAGGAAAGTTTTGACTTAATAGAGGGCTGATGGTGGAACTTAGGCAAGAGCTTGCAAGTGACCCCCTCAGTCTCTCTCTCAAAATAAAGGGGGCTGAAACCATGAACGGCATTCCCTGAGTTAGTTAACAGAAAAATTTATATGTAAGTTTAGGGGACCGACCGACCTAGAGACTGAATGATACCACTGAGGACACGGTTTCTGTTCTATACCTTCCAGACCTGGTTGGCGTTGCTTGTAGCTCTGACCTGGATGGTAGACACAAGTCACGTGATTACCACTGAACCAGTCAATCACTGGTGGGCAGAGGAGAGCTTAGGTCTCCTTGGTGCAAGAGTTTGCTTTTGGAGCCAAATGGGAACAGGAAGCTCTTTAGCCCGGGAAGCTTTTTAGGGGGAAAGTCATCCAGGAGAGCGAACAACAAAGGAGCTGGTAGAATTTCACATGACTGGAGTTTACCGTCCTTTATCTGGCTAATATCTGATTACAGATAACTGTAACAGTAACTTACCCAGGTTTGGACATATCAGTGGCTTCTGAATCTGCTGTTTGATTTCAAAGATGCCAATATGTTAGGCGCTTCATGTGAATTGTATCATCCACACTGTCAGCAGAGTCTTATTCCTGTAGTAGCCCAGGCTAGCCTCATTCCTCAAGCTTCTCTCTCCTGAATATTGGGGTTACAGATGTGCTCATCAATCTTTTTTCTTTTGTACAGTTAGGGAAACAGAAGTACAGAGAAATAAAGTAACTTTCCCCTGAAGTCACAGAAGGCATGAGCTGTAGAGTCAGTCCATACCTGAACCCATAAGTGAACTGGACTTGGGCTCTAATGTCTTTACTTTTAAAGGACCCATGACAGAACCCCAGTGTTCTATGTGGGTACAGAGTACTGATTTTCTACCAGCAAATGGCAGGTGCCTTCTCTAGACACTCTGATTTTCTAGAAAGGTGCTGCCCAATTTCCTGGGTTCTAGGCATGAGCTATCACTGCCCCTGGACCACAGTCCTTGCCTTCCTTTATCTTCAACACCTCACCAGGAGCAAGAGCATCGATTGCCTCATGTCTCGGGTCTTTCCCAGAGCGGGACCCCTCAAGTCTAAGCTGTGCTCGCAGGGCTTTTTCTACCTCTGATGTGCTGCTTCCTGGCAGGGATGCTTCTTTTAATAGGCTCTTGTTTTGCCCTTAAGTGAAAGGAATATTCAAATATTTCCCTTGCAAATCTGAGAGAACCTGAAGGCAACAAACAGAGCATGCCCCGGGTGGGATGACTTTTGGGCAGGATGATGCTTGTCCACTTGAGATGTTTCTGCTCAGCCTTGATCTCAGCCGTGTGACTCCTGCTGTTCAGGCAGTACCCTGTCTGCACGCTCGGCCTAGCTGTGCAGACTGAAGAACGCATGGCCTCTACTTTACATCGTTAGAGGGAAGAGAGACCCCCTCTCTATGCCCATGCTCCCTAGAAGAAGAAACAGCCTAGTTTTCAGGAGCTTCTTTTTGTTATTTCTTCTGTGCATTTATTAACTTTTTACTTTATTGTATGCATGTATACATGTATGTGCCATGACATGCCTGTGGAGGTCAGAGGACAACTTTTGGGGAGTTGGGTCTCTCCTTTCACTATGTGGATTCTAAAGACTGAACTCTTCAGGCTTTGCAACAAGCAACTTTACCTGTGGAGCCATCTTCCAGACCCTCCCTCACCTTAATCTGGTTTGGCAATGAAAGGGACCTTCTAGGGGTCTCTCTGAGGGCCGAGGAACCTATTGTTCAACATGTTGGGTGCTTTATATCAATCAACTACTCTCCACTGCTACTCTTACTGCTGGCCGTGCCTACTGTCCATACTTCTGAGGTTTCCTCTCTCCTCTCTATGTCTCTGTCACCGGCCTTGAAAATAGCTTTTGTTACCTTATATAGCGTCCCTCTATAGTTTGGGGGAATGTAGGGGTTTTTTTTTCCTTTCTCTTTATACATCTGCCTTGAAGTAGGGAATGGCTGTGCTCAGCAGGTGTCCCTGGTGCTGTTGGGAAACTGGGACTTGGGGTTCATGAGGAGACACTTCTGACAGTAGCTGGGTATGTCTCCCTCTGATGTTCAGCTGCTTAGCAGCTCCCACAGTGCATCCCCACTTGTCTCTCTGTATCAGGTGGGCCAACCGTCAGCTGGACCGCCTGTGTCTGGATGTGTCTGGATTTAGATTAAGAAGTCACTTTTTGTGCTATGTGGACGGCCTAGAGGTCAGAGGGCACTATTGTTCATATGTGGTGAGGGGGATGCTGTGGGTAGCTTTGTTGACCCTGCTCCTGTCTCCTGCTAGTGTCATCCATCCCATGGCTCAGTGGCTGCTGCAGTTCTTCACGCTTTGCCTTCTGACAGATGGGACCTACTTTGCCTGGGGACTGTTGCCACTTTCCTACCCCAGTGTGTGTGTGTGTGGGGGGGCAGTCCAGGTCTAGCTAGTCAAGATGAAGTCAACTGTGGGGCAGCTTGTGCTTTAGAGGATGGGTCCAGTCAGATTCTAGCTGTGGCTGCATCTGATTCCCCCGACTCCTACATCCTTTTTCCAGAGGATGTTTGTTAAAACAACAACAACACACAAAACCTAATCCCTATCTTTGGCTCTGCTTTCAGGGAGTCACACCTAAGATTCATGGCCATTGTCAACCAGGACTGTGTCACCAACACAGGCTTATATAGCTAGCTGTTCTAAAGGGTCTTCTTCCATTCACTCGAGCCTTTGCTTCACCTCCTGCCTTACTTTTCTCATTGGTGCGACAAAATACTTCACCAAATCAACTCAGGGAGAAAAGGTTTAACTTGGCTTACAGTCGCAGGGTAACAGTCCATTAAGGTGAGGAGGTCAACGGCGGTAGGAGCTAGAAGCTGGTCACATCCACAACCAGGAAACGGAGCCACGGACGGATGCTTGCTAGTGTTCCCAGTGCTTTTTCTATTTTCTACAATTCAAGATCTCTGCCTGGGGGATGGTGCCACCCACAGTGGGTGTGTCTTCTTTCCTCAACTAACTTAACTAAGATCATTTGTTACAGGCATGCCCAGAGGCCCATCTCTCAGGTGATGTTGGGCCTCATCTACTTAACAAATGGAACCACCAGTTTCCCCTTTTTTTTTTCTCCTCTAACTTTCTTGCTAGTTCATATTCTTATAGAACACTTAATAACCTGTCCATTCATTTATTTACCCACGATTGCATCTATCCATTCACCCAGAAGCTGGTTTCCATATCCTCCAACCTAATAGAAGAATCTGGATGCAGACACTGTTCCATGATGGAGACTGCTTGGTGCCACCTAACTTTCTAGGCTGGGCAGTAGGACTATCATTTTCTAGCTCAGAAGAATTCTATCATCTATCTATCTATCTATCTATCTATCCATCCATCCTGTGTGTTTCATGCACTCATTTTCCTAGAGCCTCCCCTTCTGGCTCTGGGTGCTGGTAGGAGCAGAGTAGGGAGTGTTTTTTGCTTATAAATAGTGTAGGAAAAAAAAAAAAGGTAAATTTCCTGGCTACTGCATGAGTGCTTTATTGATTACAGAGCACCAATCAAATTAGCTGTTAGACGTGGATGCAGATGGCACTATGCAGAATGGATTTTCTATATCCCTTAATTGCATTATTTCAATCAGCAGGTGAGCATTGCAAGGCCTGTAGTGGAGCTGGGGGTGGAGAATGGGTTGGGTTGACACATGATCTGGGCCAGGGCTTGAGTGACACAAGTATTTCAATATCAAGATTGAGGCATTAACAAAATGAGTCTGGTTGCTTAATGGATTAGATAGAGGGTAGGGACAGCCTTCGGACAGGAGGCAGAGGCTGCCTCCCCCTCCCTTGGAGTCCAGAGATGTGTTGATCTCAGGTGCAAATAAACTGAAATGACTCTCGTCCATGTTTTAAAAGTGGGATTGCTTAGGAGCTGGAACAAATCTCAGTTCTATTCACAGCTAGCCACTGCTCTTCAGAGCACTCTAAGGACCTCCATAAAGGGGCTAATTACTGCCCCTTCCTATCCTGATTTCATGTCTGTGGCTGTGCTAAACTACTCTTAAAAGAAAATCACTCAGGGAAGAAGAGGTTTACTTCAGCCCACAGTTCCCGGCTACAGGCAATCACAGAGGCAGAAGCTGGAGAGAGCTGGCTACATTGTGTCCATAATCAGGAACAGGACAAAGAATGCCTGCGTGTCGCTTTTGCTCACCACACATTTTCTACTTTAATAGAGTTCAAGGCCCAGTCCTAGGGAATGGTGCCACCCACAGTGGGTGGGTCTTCCCACCTCAATCAAGACAATCTCCAGAAACATGCCCAGGGGCCAACCCAATCTAGACAGCAACTCATTGAGACTCTCTTTTTAGGTGACTCTAGGTTGTGACAAGTTGACAGTTAAAACCACCCCATTCCCTCACTGCAGTATGGAGTGTTAAAGGTTTAGCAAGCATGTGTGACTGGTGCTCAATTAATGTTCCTCCCAAGGCTATTGTCCTTAAAGCCCAGGTTTTGCTGTAGGGTGGCTGTTTTAATGCTGTTGAGAGCAACAAAGGCCCCCTTTCTGACTTTCTCAGGAATTCTCTTGCCAGGAAAGGTCAAGCTTGGACTTGGCCCTTACTCTGGTGGGGCAAGGGACACATGGCACTATTTGCAAAGATCCACCTGGGGGGAATTACCATTTTTGGGTGGAGATGGGTTTTGTAGTTGTTCCTTCTGTTACTTAATGCCCAGAGTCCACTGTTGGGTCCAGTTTTGTGGTGACACACAGCTCATATGATTATAGATCACTTAATAAAAGTAAAATAGCACAGCAAAGTGTCTCACTGGGTGCTGATTTATAGCTGTGGTTGTAACGCTGGCCTCCTTGCCTCCTTTGTATCACGTTTGCCATTCCAGTACCTTCTAGCTGTCTAACTGTGACCTCTCGTGTTATAAAGTCACCCTCCCTTCCCTCTAGGCTCACTCGAGTGCTTTAACCTTTCATGGATAAGTGCAGAACAGAGCTGCCAGGCAGCAGGACCTGGCTTGCCGCTTCAAGAAAGAGAAGTAGTTCTTTGGATACGAAGGACAGCTGTCTTCATCTCCACCACCACAGCTAAGCTTGGTGGGGTGGGGCAGGCAGAGGAGAGCATGCAGCACTTGCTCCAGTCCATAGAATCAATCATTCCTAACAGTGACCATCCTCGGACAATAGAACAGAGAGGTGTTGGGGATGGGGGTTGGGGGACAGGAGGAGACAGAGGCCGCTCAGCTCAGTCCTTTCTCTGTGGCTTTCCCAGATGGGGAATGAAGTTGGGGCACAAGACTTGCTCATAGGGAATCCCACAGCCACAGAGATACTTCAGAAAGCTCATAGTTTAAAGTATCGACTCTTCAGAGAGAAAACTCTAAGGACCTCTAATTGGGAAGCTTGCGATAAGTGTATACACTGTGTGGTAGGAAGGAGGATGTATGTGTATCCCGATGTAGACATCATTCATCTACGCGTTCATTTCTTAATACAACAGACATGGGAGGGCTTCCGACATGCCCAGGCACGGTCAGGGCCAGAGCTTGGACCGCCCTGGGAAGGATGTAATGAAGGGCTTGAACATGGAGAAGCCATGGAACGAAGGGGCCGTGTGGTGAATTAGAACCAGTGATTCACACTGAGAAGTCAAAGCCACCGTCATCAATCATTCAGAAAACAGCTGGGTCTGGCCGTGATTCAGGGCAGCTGTGTGTGGCCCCCTCCTTCAGAGCTATCTGACTGGAGGTGGGAGCGGTGAGCTCAGGGTCTCTGATGCAGGCCCCGGGCTGAACACGAAGATTAAAAAGGAGCGTGGTGGTGGTGCGGTGGGGTGCGGTGCAGGCTCGAGCTGGGTAGGCAGCAGGGAGCGAGAGGCTGAGCCACAGCTGACAAGCAGAAGCCCAGGAGCTCGGTGTGCAAAGGGAGTGACTGGCGTGTGGGAGGGAGTGGTCTTTGCCGTGCTGACTGTTGAGTGGGAGAAAGAACGGAGCTGGTTGGTAAGTGCAGGGGCTTTCTCGAAGCTTCTTACTCTCTTACAGGAACAGGACTAGGGATGAGAAGAGGGAGGCCCTGACAATACGCTGGGAGAGACTAGGTGGCGCCTCCAGTTTTACCCAAGTGGCAGCACTGGGAGCAGTGGGGTCCCAGAGTGCGTGGGTCACCACACAGGCCCAGCAATGGTTGGTCCTCAGGCTCAGCCTAGGAGCCGCCACATCACCTCCTTTCCTTTCCACGGACCCAGGATGCCCCGGGGTAGCTGTAGGTTGTCCACAGACTGGGGAAGCAGAAAACATTAAGGCTAGAACTCTTCTCCTCAGGCTTTGTAGATCACCCCCTCTTGAAATTTTCCTTCCTCTGCTTCTCTCCTTCCCTCATTTAGTAGGGCTGTGTTGGTGGCAGATAAATTTACCAGTTAGCCTGTAGGTGGTGGGATATTGAGGTGGAGGGATGACTGTTCCCCTGGGGATCTTGAGTCTGAAGCTGGATGTAGGGACTTAGGGATGACTCAGGGCTGTTTCCTTAGGAGAAGAGTTGAGCTGGTAACGTTAGCTGGAGGTTTTAAAGAAGGGCGTGGAGGAAACCTTTGCAAACAACACCTACCGGGTATTGTGCTGAGCCTGTGACTGCATTGTTCAGAGTCCTCTCCAGGCCCTGAATGGAGCTGGTGTCCTTGTTCTACTGATTCCGGAACAGTTATATAAACTTTAAATGACTCTCCCAAGGTCTTGATCCAAAGCTTGATTCTCTGGCTTCAAAGCCCTTAACGTACATTGGTGTGTGTGTGTGTGTGTGCTCGTATGCCACCACAGCCAAGGGGCTGCCTGTGGTGAGTTCTTGGTCATAGATGCAGTATTTGTGACTCTTCTTGTCACAAAAGACCTGAGAGGAAGTAACTTAAAGCATTAAAGGCTTATTGTGGCTTCTGGTCAAGGGGCATCATAGGACTTCATGGTGGGGCAGAGAGAACAGCAGACAGCTGGTCATGTGGCCACTACAGTCAGGAAGCAGAGAGAGAACCAGAAATGGGACTGGGCTACCATACCTGACGGCACCCCTGCAGCGACCTATATCTCTGTAAGTTTCCACCTCCTAGATGGAAACAAACAGCACCCCCATCTAGGGACCAGGTGTTTAAACCTAGGAGGCCTGCTCCCATTACTGACCTTCCATCCCACCCTGTGCTTCCCTCTTGGAGGCACCTCCCTTAGGGAATACGAAGAACTTCCTTCCAGGGATGAAGCTGGAACTACCTTATTCTCAACCCAGATGGCCTGCTGTCTGAGTCCTAGGGCTGCATGAGTCCCCCTGGGGAGGCTTTGGGGATTGCTGTCCTAGCTGAGAAGCACAAGCCTTTTAGCTCAGAAATGATGCGTGGGATTTTTTTTTCTCCAGGGGTTTATTAAGGCACAGTGGGCATTTGACTATCTAACGCTGTCTGCGGAACGCTCACACTCCGTGGAGTGCTACTGATGAGCTTCAGCTTGGTCCCTCATCTGTCTCTAATACCTACCTGTTCATGGGCTGAGCACAGCACAAATCTTCATTGTGACTGGAAAGTCCAATGTGCCGAGATGTCATCTCCTCTGAGGCCCTCTCCTTACCCTGAGTCATGCTGTGACAATTTCCAGAGCCACCTGCCACCCCTCATCCTGGCCCTGTAACCTCCCCATTCTCTGCCTTTATGCACAAAGCCCACAAAACCTACCTGTACCTTACCATGGCCACCTTCTTCCCATCCCTTCCCACCAGACTCACAGCAGCTAATGGGGGCTTTCACAGTTGCCAAGGGCTCCCCTGGGGCAGGACTGGCTTATCTGTTGACTTTCTTGATACGGGTGGGTCCTGGGAATCTCCAGCCTCTGCACTGTTCCATGGTGCCATGTCTCGGTTCTTTGAATTGGATTCATTTTAAAATGGGGGAATGGTTCCTGGGTCTAGATTTGACAACCAGGGATGGGGTCAGGGAGCAAGAAATATCCAGCTTCTGACTGGCCTTAGCAGCTACGAGGTCAGCTAGGTCTTTACCCTTTTTGTCCCTAAGGGATTCCTGATTCTGCTCTGTAGTCCTGGGGCTCTGAGAGGGATTCCCCATGGGATTGTTCCTTCCCAGCTAGATCCATACATCACAATCTATCACGACTGAGCCCCAGGTCTTCCAGCAAGGAACAGATGGTCTGCTGCCGCCTGCAGAACGCACTGACTGAATAGCTAAGTTGACAGTAGGAGAAGTGATTGTGTGCCTGTGTGTGTGCATGCAAATGTATGTATTTGTGCACATGTGTGTGGGGGTACATGCATACATACATGTGTACATACATGGGAGCTTCAGAGGTCATCTTTAAGAACTGTCCACCTTGGTTTAAGAGACCGGCTCTTTCACTGGGACCTGGAGCTAACCATTTTGGCCAGACAAGCTGGCCGGTGAGCTCTAGAAGTCTGGGTTTTTCTACCTCCCAGAGCATACAAGTATGTTAGCTAAATGGATTTTTTATGTAGGTCCTAGATGTTAGCATTTCTTCTAGCGTGGGGTTTGAACCCATGACCCTGAAATTAAGAGTATCTCTCTCTACTGACTGAGCTAGTGTTGGGCAGAGCCTAGAAAGAATGCTAACACTGTGGGTAAGGAGAACTCAGGTCTTCATGCTCGTGAGGCAAGCAGTTAATACAACAAACTGATTCCCCAGCCCCTGGTAATGGTTTAAAACTCATGTTCTGGATTCTTTGCTACAATTCTTTCAGCCCTTAGGAAGTCACCATCTTCATTTCAGCTTCTGCTAGGATCAAGCTAGCTCTCTTTCAGGTCATTGCAGTGCCTTTTGTTGTTGCCGAGTGTGCTACCTGCTGGAACTTTTCCATTAGTTTCTGTCCTGCTACTTCTGAAAGCTGATGGCTCTTCAGGTTCCCACATCTTCTTTGTCTGGGCTCTAGTTATCGCTTGATATAGGGATGTAGTGGATACAATGCAAAGATATGATTGAGAAAAAAGCTATGCTTCCCTACTTGCCACCTGGCCTTTGGATGCACAGTTAGCACGCTGACAAGCCACTGGCTTCAATTTGCAGCTTGGGGAAATAATTCAAACCATAACGTTGGGAGGCTTGAGACTTTGAACAGAGTGGAGTTGCTTCTGTTTAAAACGGCGCTTCATCGGCATGTGAAAGGGAGACGTGCCTTTCTTAATTTCATTCAGCAGGAGGAAGAATTTTGTTCACACTGGTCTTATTTTCATTATCTGAAGTCTGATTTTACAAATCAAATCTCTTCATACCCCTTTGAAGCTGAAGATGTCTTATCCCGCTGGAATCCTCTTCTACCCGAGGAGACAATGGTACCACCCCTCTTGAGTCTGTTTTTTCCTTGTTTTAGCTCATGGAGTCCAGGTATGTGAAATCTCGCAAGTGAAAAGGTCCTTTGAAAGAGATGGCCTCTAGAGCCCAGGAGACGGTATCTTTTCCTGTATCTTCCTGGTGGCATATGATGGGATGATTTTAGTCACAGTAGCATTTTCTGGATGAGAGTAAGGCTTTGCCATGTGAGGTATGGCTCCCCCCGGAAAAGGACATGAATAGAGATGCTTCCTATCTGCAGGAACGGGGACATTCACAACTGTCTTGGCAAGAGGAATATTTGCAAGTCAGTGAAGATGGTTCCCTTAGTAAAGTGCTTGTATTGAGAACATAAGGAACCCAGTTCAGATTCCCAGCACCGACATAAAAGCCAGATATGGTGTCATGCACCATACATCCCCAAGCACTGGGGAGGACAGAGTTCAAGGTTCAGTGAATGTGATGGCTTAGTTTTCACTGTCAACTTAACACAACCTAGGACCACCTAACAAGAGATTCTCAATGAAGGTGTCTTAGTTAGGGCTTTCCTGCTATGAACAGACACCATGACCAAGGCAAGTCTTCTAAGGACAACATTTAATTGGGGCTGGCTTACAGGTTCAGGAGTTCAGTCCATTATCATCAAGGTGGGAGCATGGCAGCATCCAGGCAGACATAGTACAGGCAGAGCTGAGAGTTCTACATCTTTATCTGAAGTCTGCAAGTGGAAGACAGACTTCCAGGCAGCTAGAACGAAGGTCTTAAAGCCCACACCCATAGTGACACACCTACTCCAAAAAGGCTACACCTTCTAATAGTGCCACTCCTGGGCTGAGCATATACAACCATCACAGAGAGCTTGTCTATATTGCATGGACTTGTGGGTTAAGTGAATTGATGTATGAAAATCGAGCCACCATGGGCAATACCATTCCCTGGGCAGGTGGTCCAGAACTGTGTAAGAGTAGAGAAATTGAGCTGATTACAAACAGGCATTCAGGAATCCAGGAATCCATTTTCTCTGTGCTTTTGATGTGACTAGCTTTTTTGAGCTCCTGTCATTGTGAGTTCCTCACATTAATGGGCCTGTGACCTGGAATTCTGAGTTACAATAAGTCTTTTGTCCCCTAAGTTGCTTGGTACCAGAGTATCTTTATCACAGCAACAGAAATGAAACTAAAACTGTGAGAGTTCCAATCTGAAAAGTAAGGTGAAGAGAGACAGATGTCTCAACCTCTGGCCCTGACACATGCATAAACAGATGAGTGGAGACTGTACTCCTAGTGAAAAATAAATAAATAAAGGAACATTTGCAGGGTCAGTGCTGGGCTCTGGGTAGCATTTCCCAGTGCCAGGAAAACCTAGCGTCTGCTGGGTTTCAGTGAGGTTTTGATGAGTGCCATGGCTGAGCTGGGTAACCTGGTTCCCTCAATCCTGTTGTCAAGTGTGAGAGAACTGCCTTGCTCACCTGGTCTTAGATTCTACATTGGGGCTACATCCTTTGTGGGACTTGTTCAGCCAACAGTGAACAGAATCATTTTGTACCCCGGAGGAGAATGTAGACAGAATCTCCTGGCTATAACGTGGTACTTAGCTGGCTTGGTCTGGACTTTGTTTCAGAACAGAAATTGAGGTTGGAAGATGATGGGAAGGGGTAGTTATTCTTTAAGGTTTCATTTCAAGAACGGTGGGTGCTAGCAGAAGTCTTGATCCAGATTTCTTGTTTTTGTCAAGCTGGGCATCCATTCTCAGGGTCAACAAACGGGTGTCCATCTGATGTCAGTGAATACTAAATTATCATGACTGTCTAATTTTAGAGTCCTGAAGGTGGCTTTGGTCTCTTTTGGTCTTCCCTTAAGTCTCATGGAAGGTGCTATTCATCGCAGCTCTCCCTGCTGGCATAGAGCTCTGTCTCCTCTATCTTCATGTCAATTGTAGTGTTGCTCTGATCACACCCCTGAAGATCACAGTATGTGGTCCAGGACTCTTCCCCAGAGTCGAGAAGACTCCAACTGCGCACCTAAGCTAGGAGCCAGTATTTGGTAAAAGACAAAGCAGTCGAGACAGGATTTTTGAAGGTTGATTGTCTTTTCGATTAACAATTCAAAATCATGACATATGTGTCTAAAAGATATTCCTCTCCCAAACAAAACAAACAGATCCACGGAGTGGGAGGCTGGTGGTGATCACAGCTCTGTGCAAAGCATCATTTACTGACAGGGTAACGTTGTGTCTCAGTAATAGGCCATTTTCCCCATCGCTGCACAGAGCTAACCAACCTCCAGTTTGCATCTAAGTTTTCATCTCTGGATCTCGTGTAAGCTTCTTTTTATTTTCCTGGCAAAGTCAACACAATGAAATCTACGGTACTTCTAACTATCTTTTAAAAATGGCATTTGAAATTTCATATAAAACAGGAAGGACAATGAATAGCTAAAAACAATTTAAAAGGAGAACAAGTTGGAGGGCTTATGCTTCCTGATTGGAGGCTCACGCTCCAGCTGCTGTAAGCAAGACGATAAGACACTGGCATCAGCTGAAACACAGACAGGACCCAAACAGAGCAGAGTTCAGGCTCAGACCCTCACATATGTGGTCAATTGATTTTCAACTACAATGCCAGGACAATTTGAGGAAGAAAGGATAATCTTTTCAACAAATGGTTCTGGGGCAGCTGGATGCTCATGTGGGGAAAAGAAGAGACCTAATTTTCCCTCATACACAATGATTAAACTAGATCACAAACCCATGTCTGGATCAGATTGGCCTGTGAACATGTCTGGGAATTGGTTGATAAATGGTGTAGCAGGGCTCAGCCCACTGTGGGTGGTACCATCCCTAAGCAGGGGGTCCTGGGTTGTAAAAGGCTCTAGCTGAGCCTGAGCCTGCAAGAAAGCCAGTGAGCAGCTTTCTTCTGTATTTTCTGCATCAGGTTCCTGTTTAAGGTCCCGCCCTGACTTCCCTCAAAGATGGCCTCTGCTCTGGAGATACGAACCAAATAAACCCATTCCTTCCTAAGTTACTTATGGCTTAATTTTATCACAGCGTTGGAAAGTGCATTAGACCAAACCAAATATAGATGTTAAAACTATAAAGCCTTCAGGAACAATCTAATGTGAGACTGTCATCATGACTTTAGGATAGGCAAAAATTCTTCATCTGGCAATCTAGAACATCAAAACCATAAATTAAGGACAGGCAAAAACTCAGTAAATGTGGAGCTGGAGAGTGTGTGCTGCTCTTCCAGAGGTCCGAGTTCTGTTCCCAGAAGCCATGTTGAGCGGCTCACAGGGGCCTGTGACTCTTGCTTTCAGACATCCTCTTTTGGCTTCCTTGGGCACCGTCACTCCCATGTACACCCCAACATGCACACAATTAAAGATAAACCTCAAAACCATCAATATAGTCAACTTCCCTGAAATTAAAAGCATCTGTTCTTTTTAAGACACCATGGAGGAAATGAACAAATGACAGATTGAGTGAAAATATTTTCAGTGTATTTTTCTGACAAAGATTTTTCTTGTACCCATAATGTGTAAAAAAAAGAAAAAAAATGCCCACCCATGACTCAATCATACAAATAAATACACAATCAACAAACTGGGCAGAAGGTTTGAACAGATACTTTACATATATGAATGGACAATGAACATCCAAGAGAACACAGAACATTATTAGTCATCAGGAGATAGCACAAAGACCACAGGGAGACAGGCTTCCCGTTTACTAGAGTGGCTACAGTTTAAGAAGTGCCCGTTGTGGAGAGAGTACGGAGTAACAGAAGGGTCATTCCTTCATGGTGGGCAGGGACTACAGTGAGCATACTGTGATCCAGTTTGGAAACTGTTTATAAAACACTTCAAATAAGACCCGTTTGTTTTTCTCTCCTGCTTACTTACCCACATGAGTTGCAAACATTGTACATTCTCCAGGCCATACTGTCCCCACCTTCGGGAGTTCCGCTGTGTCTGCTTCCAAAAGATCACCCCAGCCCGTCCTGTTGGCTGTTGACCTTCCCTCACAGAAGGAAAGGATGGAGAGGGCTACAGACAGATTACCCACACCTGAGAATTCTGATTCCTGTCTCAACCTGGTCCACTCAATTTTGTTTTAATTGTATCTGGCCTTGGGCTGTTGGGGTCCTGGAGGGAAGCTAGAGGTACAGGCAGAGAAGGACTAAGGGGAGGGGCCTCTGTCTATAAGGCTATGGTAAAGTCAGCACACCTGCTTGGGAAAGACTTTGCTATGTGACCTTTGAAGTGGTGAGGACCCACACTCCTGTGAGAAACCCATCACCTATACTGTCTAACCAAATAAACTACCCCCTCAACTTCCCTCCCCATACCCTAAATAAACTCTATTTCAGACTCTACCTGTCATATGGCTGGTACCTCAAGGGGAAGGAATGCCTCAACATGGGCCCACAGAGACCCTCCCTTCCCTCTACACTATATTGTGTCTCAACCAAACATACCCCTGGTTTCTTTTTCTTTTTATAAAATACAACAGGTATGTCCATACAATGGAATATGGTGGCACACACCTTTAATCCAAGGACTTGGGAAGCAGAGGCAGAGGCAGAGGCAGATGGATCTCCAACTTTAAGGTCAGCCTGGTTTACATAGTGAGTTCCAGGCTAACCATAGCTACACAGTGAGAACTTGTCCCAAAAAGTAAAAGATAAAACCAAAAACACCCAAACAAACACTAGACTAATTCTTGATGTACAGGGTGATGGATGACATTGAAGAGCTTGTTGATTTGAGAGCCAGGCCCCGGATGCTGGGTAGCCCAGAGACTTAGGATGGAACCAAACACAAATAAGATGAGTCCTAATAATTTCCTGCTATACTCTTAGATGGCTACCTAGCCCAATTGTCATTAGAGAAGATTCATCCGGTAACTGATGGAAACAGATATAGTGACCCACAACACAACATTAGGCAGAACTCAGGGAATCCTGTGGAAGAGGAGGAAGAAAGATTGTAGGAGCCAGAGAAGTCAAGGACACCACACACACACAAAAAAAACCCTACAGAAACAACTCACCTGGGTTCATAGGGCCTCAGAGGCTGAACCATCAACCAGGGAGCCTCCATGGGTCTAACCTAGACTCTTTGTGTAAATGTTACAGCTCTGTAGCTTGGTTGTCCTGTGGGACTCCTACCAGGGGAAGCAAGAGCTGGCTCTGGCTCTGTTGCCTGCTTTTTGGACCCTTTCCTCTTATGGGGTTGCCTTGTGTGTAGTCTCAATACAAGGGGAAGGGCCGAGTCTTACTGCAACTTGATATTCCATATTTGATTGATATCCATGGGAGGCCTGCCATTTTCTGAAAGGAAATGGAGGAGAAGTAGATGGGGCAGGAGCAGAGGGGAGGCTGGCAGGGGGCAGTGGGGAGGAGCAGAGGGGAGGCTGGCAGGGGCAGTGGGGAGGAGCAGAGGGGAGGCTGGCAGGGGCAGTGGGGAGAACTGGGAGGTGAAGAAGGATCAGATGTAAAATAAAAAGCAGGCTGAGTGAAAGAAGCCAGGCATAAAATAATAATATTGATGATATGGTTTCACCTACTTGAAATTTTAGGAAAAGGCAAATCTAATGTTGGGTCATAAAAAGCAGATGGGCGTTGACCTTGAGTGGGATGAGGCATTACGGACATTTCTACTGCAGTTAAAACTTTTTATACCTTCTTTACTGTATTTGGTAGTTTCATGTAAGTGTACAAATTTGTCAAAACTCATTAAAATATTTGCTGAAATAGGCGTGGTATGCAAGCTTAATCTAAGTCAAAATTTTAATCCAAATCAAAGCTTAATCTCAAAATTGAAGAAGTACAAAGCCCATAGACAACATATTTGTTCTGTCCTAATGAAATAATAGAACCAGTCTGAAGGAGAACCCCGTATTTCCCTTCAGGCTTCTCTCAGACTTCTGTAGTCAGGACTCTCTCAGGAGTTGTGAGTGCCTTTCTGTGGCTGTTCAGATGCACCGCCATGTATTTATCCATTCACCCAGTGCATGTTTGGATTGTTCCTAGTCTCCAACTATCTTGGATAGTTGTCTGTGATAATGAACTCCTAGAGCTTGCTCTATAGATGGGAGCCACAGGAAGCCATCTGTGAGAGAGAAGTGAATGGATCCCTTTTGTTCAGGATACACCCTAGCTAGGGGTTTTCAGAAACCAGGAGTTGTCAAAAGTCTAACTGGCCAATGACTGAGGGATAGATGCTTAGATGGATGGGACATCCATCTAAGGGTACTTGGAGGATGCGGTCTACTTAAAAAGTGCCCAGATCTTCTAAAACAAAACAAAACAAAACAAAACAAAACAAAACAAAACAAAAAACAAAACAGTTTGATTTTATGATTCTTATAAATAAGTGAATATTCAGAGTTGGTTTCCACTTGAGTATAAACCTCAGATTTTTGGTTCCTAGTGCCAAGGACAGTATCTGGCCCACAAGGGGCTCTAGTGTGACACCTTTTCAATAATGGTATGGATTTGTAGAGTCAGGATTTAAGGAATGCATGTGCCTTAGCCAGTGTATCAGTCAGTATAGAGTAGACTTTGCTGTAGTGACAAACATTCCTTCCAGTTTTGTGTGGTTCTATGGCCGAAGTGTATCTTTCACACAGAATTAGTTCTATGGCTTGGGGCTTGTGTGTATGGTGGTTACAATTCTAGTTCTACACAGTCCCAGAAAACAGGGGCTGGCAGGTGAGATTTGGTAAACATGCAACACCATTTCTGCTGCATGGATTAGGTTCTATTACAGCTTGACACCCATGCCTGCACATGGCCTGAGGACTTGAGAAAAATGTGTCTTGCATGAAATGAACCTGTCTTCCTGATGGGCCACAAGGAGGTGATGCTTAGTTTTGTATATACTTTCAATTATATGAAGTCCTCCTTCTGGGATGCCTCCATTTTCTTGTTGGGTGAACATAAATTTGCCCGTATTCTTAGATATTTAGTTAAGAGTTACTTCCTCCAGTGATCCATCTATGGTCCTTGGCCTATGCAGTTAGATACCATCTTAGTCCATCTGTCTTTACTCTAGCAAAACACCCAAGACCAGGACCTTATAAAGCATAGAAAGTTGCCAGATCAATAATAATATGCAGGTATCATGGGATAGGGGTGGGTGGGAGCCAGATTAGCATAAGAGGTTAAGGTAGGTCATTTAACTGCTCAGCTATTGAGGTGCAGTTTTAAATAAGCAAGTAAAAATGGGCAAACAAACAAAACCCCCAAAGAATAGAAGGTTATTTGACTCATGGACCGAGAAGCTGGAAAGTCTAGAAGCATGGTGGGCATCTGGTGGGAGTCTTCTTGTTGCACGGTGGTGACATGGCAGAGGGCAGTGGATGCTGGCTCTGCTCTCTCCTCTTATTTAGCCATCAGGGATGCCACAGAGCCCCATCCTCATGACCTCAGCTAATCTTCCTTGCCTCCCCAGAGACCCATCTCCAAGTACCATTAAGAGAGAAATGTGGGATGAAGTTTTTAAGACATGAACTTCTGAATTCTACGTTCAAAGCTCAGCAGATACTTATCAGCCACTTCCCTCATTGTTGTGACCAAGTACATGACAAGAGGTAGCTTAAGAAAGCCAAGGTCTATTTTTGATCAATCTGTAGACTTGCTATCCTTCATCATGGGAGAACCTTGGCAGCAGGAGTGTGAGGTAGGAGGTTGTGGTGTTGGCCACTAGGAAGCAGAGAGGGATGAAGGGCAGATACCAAGGTCACTTTCTCTCTCTCTCTCTCTCTCTCTCTCTCTCTCTCTCTCTGTTTAGTCTGGGATGCCAGCCTATGGGATGGTGCTACCTACACTGAGTGGATCTTCCTCATTTAAATATCTATGGAAGAACCCTCATAGACACACCCAGAGGTACCTCCCTTGTAACTCCAAAAGCAACTAAGGTGACAATCAAGATTAAGCACTGTAAGATTCTTGTGTATATCCACACCTTTTCTAATATTGCTACATAGCTGCCTTAGAATCCTTTCTCCAGCCCAGAAATGAAGAGTCAGCCCCATACTTTATTCCACTTCAAGGGATCCATCTGTGGCCTGTGCTAACTGTATATACAGTTAGAGCTGTCTTCATCCATTTACTCTTTCCCTAACAAATACCCAAGACCAGGTATCTTATAAAGAGTAGACTCCTCCGCTGAGCAGAGGACTGGGCACATGGCGAGGGCTCAATCTATTTGTATTTTCCAAGAACATCAGCTGAACAAACCAGAGACTGGAAGCAGGCAGCTGGAGGGGTGGAGTTAGGAAAGCAAACCTGCCCAGCTCAGCAAACAGGTAAAAGCTCCACCAGGACCTTCCTTTTTTATTATTTCAGAATGTCATGTGGTTGAGACCCATGTCCTATCACCTTCCATGATGTCAACCGAGGTAGATATTTCATTACTGGTCTCACAGCTACCAACTCTCACCATACCAAAGTGAACCACGTAGCAGTCTCCTGGGCTGTGAGGGCAAGTTCTCTGCACCACGGAGGCGCTCCGGCCCTAGACTCCCCTGAGTACCTGCCGAAGAGAGATTTGTCTACCCCAGCCTTCAGGGCCTAATGAAGAGAGACAGGAATCATGCGCTCTGGAGCTGTTCCTCCCTGCCTGTGCCAAAGTTCTTGGGTGTGTGTGTGGTGCGAGCCTGCCGCTTTCATTTGCAGCCATTGTTCTGGCTAAATGAGAAAATGCAAATGAGGCACTCAGGGTATTGCGCCATAACTCGCTGCATAAAATTCTTGACATCAACACGAAGCTACTTAGCATAATTTCCCTGTTAATAAACTGCCAATTTAGTCATTTAGGTTTCGGCTTCGAAAAGAAGCAACAGTGTCAGGCTGTAGATTTTTTCCCCCTCCCCAAACATGCCTGAGTTTATTATTTTGATGTTTATGTTAAAACATGTAAAATTGGAGTTTATGCGATTATTTGGGAATCTTATACTCTAATTTGTTTGCTTTCATAGTTCTGAAAATCTTTGCTCATTTGAGAGGCAAAACATAGTTGTTGTTTTTTTTTTTTCCAAAGCACTTTATTCTGTTTGGGATAAAATTTCATATTTAAAATGACTCAGAACCATTTTGAGGCTTTGACTGAATAGAGTCTAGGCTTAAGGAGCTGAGATGGGGCCATCCCTGCTGGGAATCCATGCAGAGACCCTTAAGGAGATGGGTCAATTCAAGCTCCTGAGAGGCATGGAACTACAGGTTGGCGTAGGGCTCTTGTCTCTGCCCCTCTTACAGCCCCTAAGCTGTCCATCCATGTCTGTCTTCCCTGCAATGGTATCTACGATCTGCTTACCACGCACCAGTCATTGAGAGCGTGCCAGGGCAGCACACGCCCAAACAAGGAGCAGACACGACGAAGGGTGTCACACAGCCACATGGAGCAGGAACCACACGTGGCACTCCTGGAGGGGAAACTGAGGACCTGACTGGATTCCTGCCTTCAAAAACCTCACAGCGGAGGTTAAGAGGCTTGGCAGAAGTTTTTACGGAGTGCAGCTCACTTGCTACGTTTTTCTGTGTTGTTAAGCTGCTGGGAGGTGTAGACTCGGCCTAATTAGGAAAGGCATGCAGTGAGTTTTTAGCAGCTGTTCTGGGCCAGATATTGTTAAGACACCCGCTAATATAAAGCTCTCTCAGATTGGCGTGAGGTGACTGGGCTTCTGAGCCAGCCTGCTGGAATTGCCACACCTGTGCTCTCCCATCTATAAAGTGGGCCATACTTTTACTGGTCTTTGCATCTAGGCTGGTGCTGGGTCAACACTGTGTGCAACTTAGATGGAAGGTTTTGTGGCGCTGCCTCTGCCCATGTCATCACTATGTGTGCCCAGCCTGGAGTCTTGCTCGGTCTCCGGAGCCGTATGCAGTGACTTACTTCTGCTGTGGGCACATGGGCAAAAGCCTAGGAGAAGCCAATGTCCCTGTCCACTGCTTTGTTACTGTGTCTCTAGTATTCTATCTGGCAAGGCATCCGGTGCCTGATGGGGCTGGACTGTGGGAGTCCCCATGCCAGTGGGGAAGGATACAGAGTTATATCTTCATTACTGCCATCAAACACCCAACCTAAAGCAACTTTAGGGAGGAAGGCCTTGTTTTGGCTCGTGGTTTGAGAGACTCCAGTCACTATGGAGGGGAAGGCGTGGCAACTGGGCCACATAATTTCATATCTGGGTAGAAAAGGAGAATGTGTACAGGAAGTGGAGCCCAAACCTCGTGACCCTCTTCCTCTAGCAAGGCTCCAGCTCTTAAGAGCTGTTCTTCTGAAACAGCGCCATTAGTCAGGACCAAGAATTCAAAATGCAGGAGCCTGGGAAGGAGAAAGGGGATTTCAAACCCACAAAAGGCCAGCAGGTCTTGGCCATAGCTCTAGCTCTGTCCCTGACTTTAGTTTGGGGAGGGGAAGGGAGAGGAGGAGGGGAAGGGGGAGGGGGAGGGGAGGGGAAGAGGGAGAACATGCTTTCTAGCTTGGATGTTTCTTCTCTGAAGTCCTGCCCACTAGGACCCAGCTGCTTGGTTCATGCAGCCAGATGAAAGCTTGCTGGTTGGAGGATGTATTGGCCCAAACAGAGCTGCTATGGAAATAGAGGACTTTCCTTGTGGGGGTAGGGTAAGGTTGTTGCCTGATAGCCACCCAAACTGTGCCGTTCCTTGGCTCAGTGTATGCATCCTTTCTTCTTGGAGATCCTGTAAGTCTGTGGGGTTTTGTGCCCCTTTGACTTTTGTCTGCACCCCCATTATGGATGGCTGTCTATGGCACAAAGTTGCATTAATGAGTTTTGGACCTGTCCAGAGGTCAGGAAAGCCAGAAGAGGGGGGGTCCTTAGCTATCCTATGCCCTTGGCTTTGCTTTCTTATGGGCTGGGGAATGGTTTTTTTTTTCCCACCCACAATCTATTACATTTGTTATGATAATTAGTGGGGTTGTAATTATCACATAAATTTTAAAATAAAACTGAAATGAGCATCTCTTCATAAATTTTTAGCTTTAATTTTTGAAAGATAAAGGACGAGGAGTGGTTCTTTTCACTGTTGACTTTGAGATGATTCAGCGAAGCCTCTGGATTTAGTGTCTCTTGTCCTTGACGTAAGAAGGATCTCTTTGTAGATCCCTCCCTCTCCCTTTCTCCCATCCTTTCTTTCTGCTCTCTTTCCCTTTCTTTTTGCCTTCCCTCCCCTCTCTCTTCCTCACTATCTCCATCCTTGCTTCCTAGCCTTTCTTTTCCTTTTCTCCTTCCCACCTTTCCTCCCTCCCCCTCTCTCTCCCTTCCTTCTTTCTTTCTCCTCTTTGAAACAGGACCTCACACATCCCAAGCTTGCTCTGAACTTGTTTTTCAGCTGACAGCATGACCTTCCATTCGGATCCCCCTGCCTCCTGAGTGCTGGCATCACAGACCTTTGTCACCGCTCCTGGTCTTTGTACAGAGCTGGGTGTCCAAAACCAGGGCTTTGTGTAAGCCAGGCAAGAACTCTGTCAACCAAGGTGCATCCACAGCCCTGTAGATTTCTTGTTCAAATATTTAATCATTTGTTAGATTTTGTTAGATTTCTTGTTCAGATATTTAAGCATTTGTTAGATTTTGACATCAGAAGCAGGACTTGATCTAGACTTCCTGTGAGTATTGATGAGAGGGTCTTACACAGTGGCTCTGTATAACATGTGGACAAAGAAAGGAGAACATGGGACAAGTGGGTATAAGAGTCACATGCCACCCATGTCTTCATTCAGGGATGGAGCCTGGTGGTTGGTGAACCCACACTTGATCTTCTAGGCACTGTACAACCTCAGGGGAGTACCCTTCAAAGTGACTTCTTTGGCAAATCGAGGCCTCTATGCCAGCTGGGCTTTGTGGTAAATTCTACCTGGAAGGTGGCCAGAGGAAGCTAATGACTTTTGGGCTCAACTGTGTTGGTGACCAAGCTAGATAATTCCCCTAAGAATGGCTATGACAAGTCTTACCTTGGAGCCAGGAACTGGTCCTAAGAGCTATGCATTTGATGCCCAATCTCAAAGATGCTAGCACTCACATGTCCTTTTGTAGCTTGTTAGGTCAAGTGACTGCCGAGGGGTGGGGCCAGGATTTGAACCCTGTGTCCCCGCTCTGGAATGATGCTCCCATCTAGACCCTTAGCCTTTCTGTCTGGGAGCACCACCTTCTTCAACAAGAGCATCACAGAATCAGGCTGCAGCAGGCAACCTCATCATGCCCGTTTATGAAGCAACACGGCGCCGTATCAATACCAGGACGGTGCCATTGATTTTAGTGGCATTTAGATCACAAGAGCCTGTCTGAAGCTGCGCCCCGAGATTTATGCTCCCCACATCCATTAGAGCTAATGGGAAATGCCTGCATAAATCATGAGATGTGATGGGGAGTTACAGCTCCGAGTCGCCCTTGGTGTATTTTAACTGCCTGCTCTAAAGTGAAGCACACATCCTTTCTGACTAGCATACACCCCCTTGCTAGTTTCCTAAAAGCCTGGAACTGAGAAGAAAAGTCCAAAGCTCTGGGCTGTGGGTATTGTGTAGCTGTGTGTGCTCAGGTAAATTATGCAACCTCTCTGAGCTATACTCAGACATCCCATCTGGACAAGGAAACCCACATCTCAGGCTGCTGTTGCCAGAAGAATTAAGGCCCTGAGCCCAGTGAGCACTGACACTCCTTTCCTTCCACCATTTCTCTCTCCTTGGGGGGGACGTGGGTGGACGTGGGGGATGGTTGGGAAGCTTCCAACATGATGCTCTAGTTAGGGTTTCTATTGCTGTGATGAAACACCATGACCAAGAGCAAGTTTGGGAGGAAAGGGTTTATTAGGCTGATGCTTCCGTATCACACTCCGTCATCAAAGAAAGGCAGGACAAGAGGCCAAGCAGGGCAGGAACCCAGAGGTGGGAGCTGATGCAGAGGCCATGGAGGAGTGCTGCTTACTGGGCTACTTTTCATAGCTTGCTCAGCCTGCTTTCTTATAGAACCCATGACTTCCAGCCTAGGGATGGTCCCACCCACAGTGGGCTGAGCCCTTTCCCCCATCAATCACTAATTAAGAAAACGCCTTACAGCTGGATCTTATGGAGGCATTTTCTCAGTTGAGGTTTTGGTTTCGTCCTTTACAGATAAGTCTACCTTGTGTCAGGTTGATATAAGACTAGCCAGCAAACATGAGTTGAAACTAAGGGTTTGTATGATATAGAAGTTTTGTTGGTGGGGACAGTGTGTGTGTGTGTGTGTGTGTGTGTGTGTGTGTGAGAGAGAGAGAGAGAGAGAGAGAGAGAGAGAGAGAGAATGACATCTTATGTATAGAGATCAGAGGGCAACATTGGATTTTGATCCTGTCGTTTCAGCTGGTTGAGACAGGGCCTCTTACTCATGACTAGTCCAGGCTAGCTGCTTGGGAACTCTCCTGTCTCTGACTCTCATCTTGGCTCATAAGAGTCCTAGAGAACACTATTTCTACTGTGTCTGGTTTTATTTGGTCTCTGGGGGTTTTACTCAGGCCCTCTTGATTGTGTGTGTGGCAAGTGCTTTACCCACTGAGCCATCTCCCCAGACCATCATTTTCTCTTTAATCTCTCAGTGTTGTGCTCTGTGCCAGCCTCCAGTAGAACCTAGCTGTGTAAAACAATACTCACTCCCCTTTCCCTGAATACATGCAGGGTGTATGGTAACTCCTCCCTGGGAGAGCTGATTCCTAGGTTCAGACTGTCTTCCCTCAGGACAGATTCTGGGGACGAGCTGATGAGCCAGGCTGCTGTGTTCACTGCCCGTGGGACACACATAGAAGTCTGCTTGGCTTTCCTTCAGTCCCCTCTGGATTTCCTATTAGTGCTGAGTCAGGGAGTTCCAACTGTGTTTGTATGAGGGCTGAATTTACACAACCACCACAGACCAAACGCCTGGCAGGAGGCATCTCAGGGGAAACGAGGTTTATTTTGGCTCCTGGTTTGATGAAATGATGACAGGAGATGGTTCTGTGGTGTCAGGTGGTTTTGTGGTTCCACAGTAGCTGGAAAGTGTGGCTGGGTCTCCTCAGATCTTCAGGTCTTTGTGAACAGAAAGCAGGGCAAGGCTGTAAACCTCAAGACTCATTTCCTCAAGGCTCCAGCATCTCCACCTGGGGACCAGGTATTCACACAGGATCCTCTGTGTGTGTGTGTGTGTGTGTGTGTGTGTGTGTGTGTATGTGTGTGTGTGTGTAGGGGGTGTAGTTTACATTTAAATCATAATAATGTCCGGTCAGAAAAATCTGGATGCTTTCAAGGTAAAACTCATCACAAGCACTGCCCTTCTTCCTCTGGAAGTGTAGCCTTCTAGAAGGCTTCTGGTTTTTTTCTAGCAGTGACCCAAGAGAGGCTGTGTAGCTGTGGGTTTGGTACCTAAGGGTTTTGACTGAGAGAACTGCAGGGCTCCTGACCTGACAGACCAAGCCAGATTGAACATCTCAGAAGAGAGGTGGATCCTGTGAGCAGGGCTTGATGCAAGGGCGCTCCCAAAAGTATTTCAGCGACAAAGGGGGGGGGGATGGTACCCTGTTGAGGTGAGACACTCTGCATTTGTTGAGACTTCCTGAGCCTCTCAGCTGTCTTCCAGGCCATAGATGTGAAAGCTGGCCTTCAGAAGACCACTCAATTTGCCATTTCCCCAAATTTGTATGACAATAGGCTATGCAGCCAGATGCCAACATCTGACAATGAATGCTCTCATGTTGTTCAGGTTAGGCTTGAACTGGCTACAGAGCTGTGGATAACCTTGGACTCTCAGACCTCCTGCCCCTATGTCCCGAGTGCTAGGATTGCAGATGTACATCCTTACCTGATGATGCCGTGTTGGGGCTGGAACCTAGGGCCTTACATGTGCTAGGAGCACACACTGTCAATTGGGTGTTATTTCTAGCCTTGACCATTCTTTTTAGAAAAGATTATTTATGTGTGCCTCTGTGCACATGAGTGCAGGTGCCTGTGAAGGCCAGACAGGTCCACTGGCTCCTTGGCAGCTAGCATTACAGCCAGTTGTCACCGGCCTGACCTGGGTGCTGGAAACTGAACTCAGGTCCTCCAGAAAAGCAGTGCATGCTCTTAACCACCAAGCCAACTCTCCAGCCCCACTGGCCATATTTTTTAAACCACCTCAGTGGGCACCTCACCTGGACACATGGCTGAGTGATGCAAGGAAAAGAGTGAATGACAAAGAGGAAGGCTGCATTCATTCCCTGAGCACACACCAAATCCAGGGAGGGGATCCATGGTCCGTGAGGCAGTGCACAAGTCGCTGAGATGGGGGCATCCATCCTTGGTCCAGGTCCAGGGTGGGAAGGTGTGAGAAGGTACGCACACATGTACGCATGCACATTTGTGTGTCAGTGTGCGTGTATGTGTGTGTGAAGTTGATATAAGCTGGAATAACCTGGGAAGAAGAAATCTCAACTGAGAAAAATGACACTATCAGATGGCTTGTAGGTTACGTCTGTGGGGGACATTTTCTTGATTAATGAATGATGTGGGAGGGCCTGACCCACTGTAGGCTGTCTCACCATGGTCAGGTGGTCTTGGGTTGTATAAAAATACAAGTTAAAGCCAGGCGTGGTGGTGCATGCCTTTAATCCCAGCACTTGGGAGGCAGAGGCAGGCAGATTTCTGAGTTTGAGGCCAGCCTGGTCTACAAAGTGAGTTCCAGGACAGCCAGGGCTACACAGAGAAACCCTGTCTCAAAAAACAAAACAAAACAAAACAGAACAACAACAACAACAACAACAACAAATACAAGTTAAGTGAGGCATGAGGAGCAAGCCGGTCAGCGGTGGCTCTGCCATGACTTCAGCCTCAGTTTGTGCCTTGAGATCCTGCCCTGACTTCTCTCAGTGGTGGACTGTGGTGTAGACTGTAAGTCAAATCAGTCCTCTCCTCCCCAAGTTGCTTTTGGTTACATAGTGTCTACTTTAGCACTAGAAAGCCAACTAGAACAGGACCCATCGCGATTTTCATGCCACCTGAGATACTTGAATGACACAGGTAGTAGATATGAACAGTTGAGAGAAACCAGGGTGGCTTGGGGGAAGTGGGGTATTTACCATCAGTCTTAGCCAGTGTGCTGTTACTATGAGAAAACATCCAAGAAAGATCAGCTTGAAACGGGACAGCTTTTGACCCAGTGTCAAGAGGTTTCATTCAGTAGTTAGTTGGCCAGCCCTGTGGCTTTCGGCATCATTATGAGGCAGATTGTCATGACCGATAGAATGTAGTGGCAGATCATCATGGTGTATAGTAGGCAGAGACAGATAGCATGTGTTAGAGCAAAGCTCCTCACCACATGATGGCTGGGAAACAGAGACACAGAAGGAGCCAACTTCTTTCCATAAGGCTCACCTGCAAGGGGTTTGATCATTTCCCAACCATGCTGCAGGCTGGTAACTAAACATTTACTCAGTATGAGCACTTCAGATCCAGCTAGGGAAGGCTGAGCCTGATGGAGGCAGGATATGGTTGTCTGGCTACAAGTTCCCAGGATGGATGATTTGGTCTTATGGTGATGGTGAGTTCTCAGTTCATTTCTGTGGCTGTGACAAGATCCTGACAAAAGCAACTTAAAGGAGGAGGGCTTATGTGGCTTATGGTTTGAGGGTGCACGGTCCTTTGTGCCAGGGAGAGGCAGCCGGTCACATTGTATCCACAGTCAGAAAACAGTAAGGGCTAATGACTGTTGCTCATCTTGCCCTCCTCTTTTTACTCATCCCAGGATCCATGCCCACGGAATGGCACCACCTGAAGTTAAAGTAGGTCGTCTCTCCTCCATGAACCTAATCTAGAAACTCACTTATGGACATATCCAGAGTTTTGATTCTAGATCCTATCAAATTGGTGATTAGTGTTGGCCATCTCAATGAGGTTATTGGAGACTCCAGCTCTCTTACCAAGAACTAGGCATCCCTGAGGGCTGATGTGGAAAGGCCACATCTCCTGTGTGGTAGGCTGTATCTCTGGCCCCCACTTCCTAGCCCCACCATGACAGCAAGGAAAGGGCTGTCCAGGCTCTTCGGGAATTGCTCCCTAACCTCTGGTCTTTCTAGCTCCCTTTGCTGAGCGTGCCCCAGGGAGAGCAGTTTGGATACCTGCAAATTTACAGAGACGAGTCAAAGTCCCTTCATCTCCAAGCTAATAAAAATAAAATTGATGGCCCTCATAAAAATGATTGCTCTGCTCTCAGATGGCTCCTTTAGAGATGACTGGGTGGGGTGTATATTCTGTAGATCAGCCGGAACCTGATCACAGTGGGGTCTCTGGCCCTTCAGGTGGCTACAGATGGAGACGCCGCTTATTCAAGCATCTGGGTCGTGAGTGTGGAGCAGGACGAAAGATGGTGTAATAACCAGGTATCTACTGTATCAAGAATGTGGACATATGAGCTTCAAGGATGCTCGGAGGTGCTATGGAGAGGTCTGAGTGCAATGCCTAGAGGGCTGATGGTGTTATCTGTGGAGTGTGTGTGTGTGTGTGTGTGTGTGTGTGTGTGTGTGAAGGCTGGAGCTCAACCTCGTATGCCTCTCTGTTTCTCTCCTTTGTGTTTTGAGATAGAGCCTTTCCATTTCTGCTCAGAGAGCACTGATTCCGTTAGGCTGGCTGGTCAGCAAGCCCCAGGAGGTCGCCCTGTCTCTGCTTCCCAGCGTCAGGGTTATGACAGTGTTGCTACATTGTATTTTTTTATTGTGGGGTCTGGGGTTCAAACTCAGGTCCCTGTGCTCTTGTGGCAAGCACTTCACTGACAGAGCTGTCTCTCCAATCCTCACTTTATTTTACTAGGGCACACAAACATCTCTGAGAATGGTCTTTCTGGTACCACAATGGGGAAATATACTGATGCCTGGGTTTCTGGATGAAGTAGAGCCAGGCATTGTGGAGCTCATATCTCAAGCAGAAGTCAAGCACAGAGTTTATGCATATGGAAGAGAACATAGTAGCTGCTTTGATAAAGCTGCCAGCTGCTATTTCAAGACCAGCTAATCCCAGTGACTAGATGGGCTCTTTCATGGGCGAGGTGTTTGATGCAATCTTCATAGAAATTCACCCTTTCCCCCTGTCTTCCCAGCAACTCCTAACGTGGTCAGAATCAGTTTGACACAGGTGCTCTGTCACCTGGACAGATGTCCCTCCTGCTCACTTGGAATAGCAATCCTCACTTTCAGTTTAGCCACGTGTCTAATATGTGGCATCTAAAATCATTATAAGCTGAATCCCTTTTAACACTCTGATAAATCGATATTGTGATAAATAATGATGGGCAGTATTTACTGAGTGTCTACTGTGGGCTAGAGATCGCCTAGAGGGTGGGGCAGGGTAGCACAGACTATGAACTTCAAGGTTCCTATTCTCATGGAATAGGTGTTCTAGAAACATCACCAGCTTCCCTTTCCCATAGAAACCAAGATCGACTCTTTCATTTTGTCCTGTCTCTAGTGGATCCTTATCAGGGTGATACCCCACATCAGAGGAGTAATACCAAGTCCAGTGTGTAATAGACTATGTGGTACAGAAGGTCCTAGAAGACACAAGAAGGTAGAAAGAATATTCCCTAGACCAAGGAGATGGACTCAGGGGCAAGGGACAGGATAGAAATGGCTCCTTCTCACCTGACTTTCAGGTCTCCTGCTAAGAGGCCTGCTGGCTCTGAGATTTTCCCAGGATGGCTTAACTAGACTTCCCTATCCCAGACAGACAGAGATTCTCCAGCTCTTCACAGCATATGAGATAAGGTTCAGGGGCTCCTCCTTGGTTTCCATCTTTAGAAAAGACAGTTACAGAATTCCTTCTGTTTCCTACAAAGCTAACTAGGAAGGGACTTCTATTTAGTCTTCAGAACGCAGCATCTAGAAGGCAGCTCATTTTATCTGTGTGGAAAGAGGATTCTCAGAGCCAAGGGCAGAGGTGGGATTCAAATCTTGAGCTCTGGGATCCAGGGTCTTGTGTGTGCACCAAGCTGTATGAGCGGTTTTCTGAGTCTCTCCTGGTGTGGGCATCATTGCTTTGTCCTAATTGTTTGGCTCTATTTGGTTTTATTGTTACATTAGGTCCTGGGGGATGATTACATTTCATGAAATGGAGTGATTGATTGACCTTTTGAAATGTCAGCTGCTGCTCCCGGGCTCCAGGGGATTTTGTGAGCCTTGTGCATCCACGCTAGCAAGCCGCTCCTCTAATGGGAGAGATACGAGCAAGGGGGGAGCTTGCAGTGGAGGACCTGAGGCATAAAATCATCCATAGAGTTGAAACAGATCCTGCCTTGACGTGGGGTCAGAGCACAGGAGAGTGGCAGCAAGAAGGTAGGGGAGTCAAGAAGCTGCCAGTCTGTTTTTGAGCTGGATGCTAATTCAGTTCCTGACTCACTCCTTACAGAAGAGGGTAGCTCTTCTCCCATGGGAACTACCCCAAATGGTTACTTCCTGCTAAAACCATGTCGTTGTGATCATGACCTGCTGATGTAAAATAAGAGAGCCCCTCCCTACACCCTTCTTGGACACCCCAGGCCCTGCATACCTGCTGCATGGGTGATTGTGGCCTGACCAGAGCCCTGTGTAGTCATAATGGCTTCCAGAGATTCATGGAAATCGCCATTCATTGGGAACTATTCTTCCTGCTTTAAAGTACATCCCCTGACTCCTCCTCCTCCTCCACTACCACCATCCTTCCCCCAGAGAGTTCATGGCTTCCAAATTTAAAGGCTCTGTCAGATCAAGGGAGAAGAGTAAGATTAAACTATTTTGCTTCCTGTCGTGCCAATGGGCAGTGGCCAGCAGTACATGCTTGTGAGTATCTCAGTGTGTGGACTGTAACGCTCACAGGGGCTTGTGAGTATCTTGGTGTGTGTACTGTAACACTCACAGGGAAGGCTGCATGTAAAAATAAAATGGTCTGGGAAGTGACATTTAGGAAATTTCCCAACACAATGGTTGGCAATGTTAGGATCTGGAGACATTCTGTATGTTCCCTCTCCCAAAGGGTTTACAGGCTGAGTGCTTGGTCCTTTGTGTTGGGTAGTTCTCTGGAACCTGGCTAGTTCCTGTTAGAACCAGTTGATGCGAAAATAAATAAATAAATAAATAAACACTAGTCCTTGCCTATGTCTCTGTCTTCCTCTTTTATTGCATAGTGTCTTTAGCATCCCTCACCCTCATCCATCACTAAGGCCTAGCCATAAGCAAACAGTTGAAGCCACCATGTCTTAGACTGTCAGCCTCCAAACTAAGCAAAGTAAACCTTTTCTCTTTACAAAGGATTCTACCTCAGGCATCTTGTTACAGCAACAGGAACCAGACCAACATAAGACATGGCGTCTGGAGGCCTTCAGGGACGTCTTTACTGTCTTCAGATTGTTCACTCTTTAAGGTGTAATCCATTTTATTTTATTCTTTAGAATGCTAGTAGTTCTAGTACCTCAATGTTAGTGTTTTTCTTTTCACTGACACGCTTAACCAACCAGGAAATCCTTTTGGTAGCCATACTTAGTAAATGAAATATTACCAAGCAACTTTCCAGTATTGATTATAATAACACCACACAAGTAATTATAAGCATGATAGCCATTCTGACAGGGATGAAGTAAAATCTTAGTACATTTTTTTTCTCCCAAGTGAGAGATTTATTTTCAACATCAACTGTAGATCAGACAATTGATTGTGGAATCATAAAATAAAATCTGAAGCAGAATGTTCAAATCCCTACAAGCTACAAAAAACAAGTGGCCTGACGAGCTAGGCCAGTGAGTACAATAATGATACACACATGAGTGTACCAACTGCTTTATGATTTGATTTGACCCCATTCCACGGGGCTGGCAGGGGACCTGAAGGCTGGGAGCTCATAGCCACTGGGGGAAAAACCTAAAACCTATTACTCTTATTTTATTATATGGACATAGTCTCAAACTGCCTTCTATCTTTATAAACATCAAAGAATGAAGCTCTTAGTCCTCAGTGGAGAAATGAAGAAGACAGGGGTCAACCAAACTAGTCAATGTGCAGAGAGCAAGTGTCTGTGGACTGCTCAGCTACAAACAGAACATCCGTAGCACACCTTCATTCACAAGGTTCATGGACTATTATGGAAAGGTGGGTAGAAAGATTGTAAGAGCCATAGGGTTGAAGGAGCACTGGACAGAAGAGTATCTTCTAGACAAGACAGGACCATGGCAACCATGGACCCACTGCAGCTATGGTGGTCTGCATAAGACCTGCGTAACATCAAGCCAGTCAGCATTTCAGCATTGACGAGGAGGGGGCCACAAGCCCCCACCACTAACTGAGGAGATATTGACAGTTGATGTCTGGTAGGGGAAGAACAGTCAGTTTTTAAGGGTGTAGCCCCTGGTAGGTTGACAATACTCTAGTGTGTGGTCCTATATTCACATACCAATAGGGAACAGTAATTAAACTTAGCGGCTTGAAAATCAAAAAGAAGTCATGAATTTGGGAGAGAGAGATGAGTTTGATGAAAGAGACAGGAATCCAGGAGGGATGGGAGGAAGATGATAAGAGGGTCAAAATATGCTGTGTATGAAATTCTCAAAGAATAAGCAAATATACATAATCTTATGGTTATGTTTCTTTTTTTTAAATCATGAGTCTTTTGAGAAGTTTATACAATGTTTTGATCATATTTGTTCCCCAATTTCTCCTACATCCATACTCCTTCCTTACCCACCCAGCTATATGTCAATTAAAAGAATATTTCCTTGAAGTTTTCTTAATGGAAGTTTTGAATTTTTTAAATCAGTTCTTTGAAGTCTCAGTGTCTTGCCTTTAGCCTACCAATACAGCGTTGAGCTATGTTTCTTTATAGCTCTAAAGATATTGGACATGGAGTTTTGTGAATTTATTGACCATTTGTATTTCTTTTGGAAAGTGTTCGTTCAGTTCATTTGCCATTTTTAAAACTTGGATTACTTGTCCTTTTGGCGTTTCGTTTGTGAATTCTTCATATACTGTTGCTATCAATCCACTGATGATGGGCTGGTGAAGATTTTTCCTTCCGTTCTGGAATTTGTCTCTTCACTCTGTTCACTGACTCCTTACTCTGCACAGACATTTTATGGCTGCCAGTTATCACTCTCATTTCCAGAGCTGGTAGAGACCTATTCAGGAAGCTATGGCCAATGTGTCTTAATATGGACATGTACTTCCCGAGGCTCCTTACAGGGATGGGTGAGGATCACTGATAGGAACGGTGACAAAACAGAGAGAGTGGTACTCCTGAAAGCCCACCCCAGCATGGGTGACAAGTCACAAAGCTAGGACTCCCAGAGTCCTCTGGATGGCTCACAGACAGCTCAACAGGTCAGAGTTTCTTAAGCAGCTTCAGCTGGTCTGGGCCAGCAGTCCTCACTGTTTATATAACGTTGGTTAGGGAGGAGTTTTGGGCACATGGCTAGTTTTAGGGGCCCTCTGAGAGTTATGAACTGTTCGATTCCCTAGTCTTTGTTGTTGTTGTTTGTTTTCGAGACAGGGTTTCTCTGTGTAGCCCTGGCTGCCCTGGAACTCACTTTGTAGACCAGGCTGGCCTTGAACCCAGAAATCCAACTGCTTCTGCCTCCTAAGTGCTGGAATTAGAGGCATGTGCCACCACTGCCCGGTTGATTCCCTAGTCTTAATGAACCTCCCTTTGGGACTCCATGACTCTCACGGAACTTCTCTCCAGAGTGGAAGGCTTCGACTTAACTCACAGGAAACTGCTTCACAATGTTCTCACGTCCCAGGATGGCAATGTGTACCACCAGGGCCCCATGTGGCCCATTTGACACCACATTTGGCATGAAGCAGGGCCTTCCACTCTCAGATCTGGTCCCCTTCTCAGTAACCTTAAGGTGTATTGACAGGTACACACCCTTGGTGATGGCGCCCGACTATGGCTAGATTGGGGACCTCCATGGAAGAAGACCCTTTGAGCATCTGTGCATTTATGCCATGACATATTTGGCTATGGCCTTTCTTCATAGGAACATGAATATTTTGGCCCTCTTTGGTAAGGAACTGGGATTAAGGGATGGCATGATAGTGCATGTTAGTCTGTCTTGTGTCTTGGTCACTGTGACTGTAAGGAGGCCTGGGAAACATAAGGTTTTTCTCAATGGATCTCTATTTATTGCTTTAGATATGTTATTAGGGCTGTACTCATAGAAACCCCCAAACCACCAGTCACTCACCTAAAGCTATTGGTTAGGCCAATCTCTCTCTCATTCTCTCTCTCTCTCTTTCTTCCTCTTTCTTTCTTTCTTTCTCTCTTTCTCTTTCTCTTTCTCTCTTTCCCTCTTTCTCTCTTTCCCTTCCTTCCTTCCTTCCTTCCTTCCTTCCTTCCTTCCTTCCTTCCTCCCTCCCTCCCTCCCTTCTTCCCTTCCTTCCTTCCTTCCTTCCTTCCTATCTTCCTCCTCCTCTTCCTCCTCCTCTTTTTTTTTCTTTGTAAGGTAGAGTTTCTCTGTATACCCCTGACTGTCCTGGAACTCTCTCTGTAGACCAGACTGGCCTCAAACCTACAGAGATCTGCTGACCTCTGCCTCCCGAGTACTGGGATCAAAGGCAAGTGCCACCACCACAGTCTCTTCTTATTAACAACAACACCACCCGTCAAAACAAAAAATCAAGTGTAAAACTTGGTACAAGGGAGCTATGGGGCAGGGGTGGTAGTGGTGGGGAAGACTTTCCACTTCCCTCTTTTTAAGCATACAGGGCTGAACTCAGCTCATTTCCAGCCCAAGCCTCCCGACATCCTTCTGGCAGCTTCCTCTTGCTGGTCATGGCCCTGCACCTTCCCTGCTGCTCCATCACCGCACCCATCATAGGACAACTACCTCAAATCCCATGGGATACAGCTATTTCCCTGCAGGGATGTCGTCCCTACAGTGGAAGACTGAGAGAAGCTGGAACTAGCAGAGCTAGTCTTGCCACCAGTATAACCTCATGTCCTGGAGCAGCCAGCGCCTCTTGTTTGGATGGGCAATTTCTTCCACATTACCAGGGACTCACTTCTCCAGAAGCCTACCAGGTCCTGCAGTGAGTGACCATGCAGAACTCCTGAACTTCCCCACCCTTCTGCTCAGGACCCTGCAGTGTTCAATTTTATCTGCGATCTGTGTCACTCGGTCCTGTGTGTTGTTTAGGGACCGTGAGATCTTCCTTTGTAAGCTGTTCCACTTCTGGAAACTTCCCCAGCCACTTCCTTGTCTATCCCTTCTCCATGTGGCCAGGACAGACTGTGGTCATTTGCACAGCCTGTCTAATGTTTTACAGAAATGGCTGAGGAGGAATGGTCCAGCCAGCCTGCTGCAGGGCTAGGAAGCAGATCACAAGGCTCGAATTCCGCAGAGACTCTCCTGGTATCTGATGTGGGCTCTGGTGTAAGTGACTGTCCAAGGAGACCATCGAGCCCGGGGCTGCTGTGGCTGAACCTGACCCTGACATTGTAAATATCTTCTCTCAGCCTGCCCATCTGAGCGGCAGCCTGTGCAGGAGCCCCTTTATGGTGATCTAATTGGAGTGGTAACGGATGTAGCATTCTGCCACAGCTAACAGCGAGATTGGAATTTGAGGAGACGCAGAGACAAATTACCTCTGAATTTTCTTGCGGCCGTAAAAGCTTTTTACTGTATAGTAATTTTCCATTTCTGCTGCAGGCGTATTTGCATATTGCTTAACAATTTATCTCCTGTCATTTGTCAGATATTATCCATCTCCAGTTAATAAGCTAAGACAGGTCGTATTAAGACTTTGCAGGCTTACCTCAACAGTCCTGCTGCCCTGTCTCCAGGCCTCCCTGCAGGGAGGGCAGACTGAGAAGGTTGGCTGTGTGAGAGGCCCTGTCCTCAGCACCTTCCACTCCTTGTCCCCATGTGGACAAGAGAGGAGCCACAGGTAAGAAATGCCCTATCATGGCCTTGTCTCTGTTACCTTCCGAGGCTCCGGTAGCCCAACCCTCCTCTGATTAGACAGCATTTGGATGTCATTCCTAGCTCTGGCTTCCCTGGCTGCCGAGATCTCTGCTTATTCCTCTTTGTCCTTGGATTTTCTAGAACAGACATTCTAGAACAAGGTTCATTATCTGACATGTGTACATGCATACTCAAACACACACACACACACACACACACACACACACACACACACATTTATGTGTACACACACACATAACATTACTCTCAAGCCAAGGTTTCCATGGAGCCCCAGTCTGTGGAATGGGTAAATGGGGGTGTTGCCAGATAATAGAGGATGGAGCACTGCATTCCTGCATGTTAACATGGACCTTAGTGCTCCCCTATGTAGAGAGGTCCCAAGGTACTTCCTGGACACTTGAGATCCCAAGAACAGAGTGGGAATGTGCCTGGCAGAGTGTCCTTGGTCCTGCCTCTGGCCCTGAGACTTGATGTTTTGGAGTTGTCAATGCATTTGCCCAGCACTTGCTGCTTCAGGAAGGGAGCAGCAGCATTTCCCAGTTTTTAATTAAGACGCTAGGATTATGCTCACTTTGAGTTCCTGGATTGGTGGTGGGTTCTGTTGGCTATCGGTAGACAGATTTTTGAGAGGAAAGAAAAATGGTTTGAAGCGGAATGTGTGATTAGATTTGCATAATTGAATTGAAATGGAATTAAAGGGTCGTGTGTTTACACAGCAATGCCTAAAATCAGATTGCAGTGATGGGCGCTCAGTACTAAAATGGGATCCTTAGGGACGTGTGAGTGTCTGCTTCCCAGAATGTGTAAGAGCGGGAGAGAAGCTGGCCTGGGGGCTGGTCTCTCGGAGTGCCTGGAACTGGGGCAGAATGATATTGGTGATGATGGTAGTGCTTGCCAGGTGCTTCCAGAATCCAGAGGACATACCATGTGGCTGACATAGATTTTCTTAGGGGTACTCATGTCACCTAAGCCCAGGCAGGGATCCCACAAAAACGTGTCCTCTTAGCTATTTGCTTTGCATAAGAATGGGCCATGCACCCTCACCTTAAACTGGCAAGAGCCTGTGAACGACTTCTACTGTAAACATGCGGAACAAGCATGTGCTTTCTGTGTGTCCACCGCCATTCCTATTTATACGTTTGCCTTGTGCTGTCATTCCGATTTGAAAATGAAGTGTCAACGCGTGCCAATCAGAGGGTATGAGTAAGGGAACTGAGCGTCTGTGACAAGTGGTGACAGACCATCATAGACTGCTAAGATGTGTCCTCTATGCTTAAGTGCACTGCCCAGCAATGCCAGTGTATGCTTAGCCACTGAGGAACCTGGGACTTGTGTGTGTGTGTGTGTGTGTGTGTGAGAGAGAGAGAGAGAGAGAGAGAGAGAGAGAGAGAGATCTGATCCACTCAATGTGGAATGTCAACAAGACCAAATCTTGACAGTCTTGATGGAGACATTGACATTTCTCATTCACACAGAATATACTCAGGATCCGTGTGTGTGTGTGTGTGTGTGTGTGTGTGTGTGTGTGTGTGTGTGTGTTGTAGAGAGACCCCTTTAAAGGCTATGAGAAAGAAGTTCCACTCTTTCATCTTTGAGACTGTCTCCAACAGAATCAAAAATCCAGTAAAATTTACACAATTCACAATTGGAGCCTGGAAGTGCTACCCTCCTGAATACTTGGCTCTCCTCAGCTGTTCTACTTTTCTTGCCCAGGGAAAGCCTGGGGAATAGTGCAGGTCCTCAAACTTGGTGAGCAAGCACTGAACTGACTGAGCTGTCTCTGGAGCATGACTCTTACGTGCAAAGATCTGGTACCTAGTGTTTGTGTGGCCAAGTAAACCAAGGCCCAGAGAGAGTGCCTGTTCACTGGATCAGCAGAATGATAACTGATGTCTGGGGACATTTCCTGGCTCTATGTTATGTGATTTTCCTGGGCAGACTGAACAAACATCTATTCACCCCAGATAGGACACTGAAGACAGACCAAAGTAACAACTATGCCAGGCCTGAGTCAGTAGACCGGGCTTCTAGAACTGTGGGAGTTACATAACAGGAAAACAGGTGACTTTAAAGCAGCCGCATCATCGGGAGGCTCACCCTAGCATGGGTGAGGACCCACAAAAGCTCCATGGAACACCCTGCACACCTTTCAGGCAGCTCCATTGGAGGCTATTTTTATTGCCTAGCCACTGTTTTTAACCTCTTAGGTAACCTTGAGGAGGGGTCTTCAATTTCAGGAGCTTCTGGCATCTTTTGTTTACTTCCTGAGTCTTAATGAGTCTCTTTCTCCTTCCAGGAAGGGAATGTTTCATTTTAGAGGAAATTGCAATACCACACAGCCATATGGGAGCTCTTTTCAGCTGGCAGATGGAGGTATCATGGCTGGATCTTTTCTCCATCCTGGAATACAGTTAGCCATCCTTGGTGTAACAGAGGACAAGGCTACTCCAGGTATTCTTGCTTTGGCCAATGAAACATCAGCCAGCAGGATGTGAGCAGAAACTCCCGGTATGCTTTTTGAATGCATGGGCTATCTTGTATCGTTTGATATGAAGCTTAGGAAGGCTCTCTAAGTAGCGCTGAGCCTGCACAGGGGCTTCAGAATAAGGACTAAGGATAAAAGTATACCTATCAAGACACGTGGAATACAGTCTGGGGCAGGTAACCCCAATGGCATGAGCTAGACTTTAGCCAGACTCCAGATTGGGAAAAGAAAATGCTGCCCAGGGTGTTGGAGATTTTGCTTGTTGCATTGTGCAAATTTGGGAGCCTCTGTTTTCTCTGTAAACAAAAGATGGCTTAGGGTTATGGTTGCTATGACAAAACACCATGACCAAAACAACTTGGGGAGGAAAGGGTTGGCTTGGCTTATGCTTCCACATCACAGTTTATCATCAAAGGAAGTCAGGACTGGAACTCAAATAGAAAATGAACCTGGAGGCAGGAGCTGCTACAGAGGGCATGAAGAGGGTGCTGTACAGCCCTGGCTGTCCTGGAGCTCACTTTGTAGACCAGGCTGGCCTCGAACTCAGAAATCTGCCTGCACCTGCCTCCCGAGTGCTGGGATTAAAGGTGTGCACCACCACGCCTGGCTCAGCCCTCTTTCTTATAGAGCTCAGGACCACCAACCTAAGGGTGGTACCACCCGAAATGGGCTGGGCCCTCCCAGTATCAATCACTAATTAAGAAATTCTACAGCTGGATCGTAAGGAGGTATTTTCTTAATTGAGGCTCTCTCATCCTCAGTGACTACACTGTATCAAGTTGACATAAGACTACCCATCAGTGATAAGAACAGTCTTCAGTATGGGTACTTAGGCCCCTTCTCTAGAAGTTTCCTTCAGGTTTTTGGCTTTGGAGTAGCATGCTGGGGGTGTTGTTCCATGGTGCCATGTACCTGCTTCTTGTAGATGAGCACGGAAAGCATTGTACACAATGGTGCGAAGAGCTGTGTTCTAGTTACCTTCTGTTGCTGTGATAAACGCCATGACCAAAAGCAACTTGGTAAGGAAATGGTATATCTGGCTTACATGCCTTGTCATAGACTGTCATTCATAGAAATCAAAGCATGAACTCAAGGCAGGAACCCAGAGGCAGGAATTGAAACAGACAGAGCCCACGGAGGGATGCTGCTTACTGGCTTGCTCCTCATGGCTTGCTCAGTCTCCTTTCTTTTACAGTGACAGCTTACCTGCTCAGGAGTGACACCACACACAGTGGACTGACCCTCCCACATCCATCATTAATCAAAACACTGCCCCACAGACTTGCTTACAGACCAATCTGATGAAGGCATTTCTCATCTGAGGTTCCCTCTTCCCAGCCAACCCTAGAATGTGTCACAGTGACAAAAATAACAACCAGCACAAGTTGTTTTCTCTCTGTGACTTTGACTTTCTCATTGAAAGGTTGAGACTGTACTTCTATTTGATTTCTTCCATGGAGCTGTATATGTATGTGTGTGCATGCACATGCACGTGTGCATGCATGCTTGATATGTGCCCATTGAATTAAATGTGAAGGAATAGGCAGAGCCTGCCATCTAGAATGTGCTAGAACTCAATTAGAAATCTGTGTAAAGCTGAGGGTAATGACTTGGAGATGAGTCCTGCAGCTACCAGAGTTCTTTTTTGGTTTTTGAAGACTTTTCTTCCCCAGTGACAGAGACAGATGCTGGGAGTATGCCAAGGGACAAGTGTTCCCCAACAAGAATGGCACTGTGAGAGTCACTCTTTTTTTTTCCAGTGCCTTAGGGACTCTGCCAGTCCATACTACTGAATTAACTCACAGGGTCCCTGGAAGGTGGCAACCTCCCTTTGGGTCACGGGCAGTTGGCTCACATTGTCTCTTGGCCTCAGGGACTAGAGCCTGCGGAGAGGCTCACCAAAACCTATCTGCATGAATTATGCAGTGCCAGAGGCGCCCACTTCAGATTGAGTTGATAAATTCAGCATCTTAAAAAGAAATAGGTTCTGACAAGCTGGGGCTCCCATTTTTCACTCCTCATTAGCCCTTGGTAAGCCTTGAGTTTTCTTGGAGAATTTATGTAAATGAGGGAGGAGATGGGGGCCTGTCTTTTTCATTACTTCTGAGAGGGAGAATCTGTGCTTTTGTTGGGGCAAGTGGACATCGGCGTGATCTGGGTAAGGGGAGGCTATTGGCATCCAGTCTTGCTCTCCAGCAGGGCTGTGGAGGTGTGCGCACCCAGGGTGTGGACATTGATAAGCTGGGTTTCCCCCATGCTTGGCTCAAGTTGACCTTGGCTCCAGGCTCCTTGAATCCTTCCTTCCAGTAGGAGGAGGATTCTCATAGGTCATCTCCCAGTCCCTGGCTGTCCAGCAGGGCTGGCTTAGCCCCTGCATAAAGCACATTCTTCCTTATGTAATGCCTTCGCTATTCATTGACAGGGACAAAGAGGAGAGCTGCACAAAAGATGTGCCCACCGTTGCCATGGCGCTTTCCAAGCCCCCCTTTTGCCCTCTGCTAATTCCTCCTAATCATCTTGTATTTCAGGCCCTTCAGCTGTGCAGTGATGTCTGGGCTCAGGAGCTTACACTAGGGTGTTGGGGATCCTCTCACACTGAGTGCCCTTTTGGGCAGGCTCAGTACTATTTAGATTGTTAAATCTAAGGGATAGCTCAGAAACCTGCCTGTGTGTGTTACATGCACACGCATGTACACTCATTTGATGCCCAGTGAATGTAAAGACTGTTGGGGGTGGAGTTTGTGATGAGGAGGTTTCTCAGTGGGGACTTTCTGTCTTCTCTCCCTAGGATGCTTAACACTGATGGATCTGGAATCACCTAGGAGACCAACCTCTTGTCCTGTCTATGAAGAAGTTTCTATATTAGGTTAATGGAGGTTCTCCACTGAATAAAATGCAGAAAGTGAGCTGAGCAGCAGCAGACAGAATATGACCAGTTGTATCACATTCTTGCCACCATGCCTTCCCTACCTTGATGGACTATACCCTCAGACAGTGAGCCCAAAGGAACCCTCCTTCCTTTAAGTTGCTTCTTGTCAGGTTTTTGGTCACAGCAATAAGAAAAGAAACTCATATACTCCCTGTGGTCTCTCTTTCCTGACCTAGATGAACAATAGCTACACTAGGAATGCATATGTGGTGGTTTGAATATGCTTGGCCCAGTGAGTGGCACCATTAGGAGGTGTGGCCTTGTTGAAATAGGTTTGGCCTTGTTGGAGGAAGTGTGTCACTGTGGGTGTGGGCTTTAAGACCCTTGTCCTAGCTGCCTAGAAGCCATATTTCTCCTGTTTACCTTCTGAACAAGATTTCAAACTCTTCTTGCACCATGCCTGCCTGGGCACTGCCATGCTCCCACATTGATGATAATGGATTGAACCTCTGAACCTGTAAGCGAGCCCCAGTTAAATGTTGTCCTTATAAGAGTTGCCTTGGTCATGGTGTCTGTTCATAGCATTAAAACCTTTATTAAGACACCATATATCCATTTGGCCATCCATTTTGACTGATAATTTTTAAAGAGTTGCTATAAAAAAGTGCCCAAGGCTGGGAGACTTATAAACATAGAAGTTCACTTGTTTTGTGGTTCTGGGTATTAAGGAAGGGAAGAGCATGGTACAGCATCTGCTCAGCTTCTAGCAGGGACTTTATCCTGTGTCACACCATGGAGGAGTGTTGCTGGCCTTGGCTATGTTGTGGGTTCTTCTTTTTTTCATCCTTCTCCTTCCCTTTTCTTCCACCCTTTCAACTCCCTAACATTAGGTGAGAGACAGAAAAGGATAGAGAGGAAAGGAAAGAGATCCCTGAATAAAGCCAAGGGTTGGAAAGGAGGTGACATTATTATTAGAGGTGTTGATTAGAGGTGTTAAGTTCCTTGGGGCAAGTTTGATCTCCACTGTCAGGATATCTAATTTCTTCTTGTTGTTGCTTTTCCACACACTACTACTTAACAAACTGTGACCAATAACAGCCAACATCAACCAATAAAAACTAACCAGCAGCCCATCCCACCTACTGGGGGCCCCTAACATTTATATATCCTCTAGAAAGTCCCCAGAATTCCAAATGTCACACAATCGCAGAAACTATCTGCAGCTGTCAAAAATCACACCTTTTCTAGTGCTGTGGTGGACAGTCTGAAGCAGCCCCACATCCCACACCTGGGGTTAAGATGAAGACACATTATTATAATACTTCTGTTTTATTTTTTAAAGAAACCAACTTTCCAGAGTTGTCACTACAGTAAAGGGCACGATGTGGGAGATAGAACAAGCATAGTATCTTTTAGAAGCCACTGATGTCATTATCCTGCCCCACTATAATCACTTTCCAAAGGCCTGACCTCCAACTACTGCTCATTTACAAATCTTGGGAGAGTCTGACACATAAACTTTACAGGGATACAATCAAACTATAGCACAGCGTTTGGCTGAGGCAGGGGCCAGATTTCAGTGTTGGGTTGGGTGACACCCCCCACCCTTCCCGTATTATAAGGTCAGTGATGACAGTGGAGCTATAGCCTCTGGTCTCTCTGCTGTTCTAGGAGAGATGTGCTTGACTAGAACCCATGTTCATGCACAGTCTCTTGAAAATGATGATTTGAGGACATTAACCATTCTCCCTGCCTTGTCACTGTCACAATCTGCCTTTACTTTTGACGTTTGACAGCAAGGGACTGTACTTTCCTGTCCCTTTGCACTCATGAGTGGGATGAGGGTGCTGCCTGGTGTGCCAAGTGCTGGAGCCTTGAGCGATGGATGTGAGCCAGAACTGAACGTGAGTGGTGATGGTAACTCCAGCAGGGAGGAAGATGATATATGGATGCAGCCCTTTGCTGGTGAGTTCTCAGAGCCGCAGCATTGCATGCACCTGATAATGGGGGAGAAGAGGCCAGATACAGAGATCTCCACAGAACTGCTGAGCGTGGCCAACCTTGAAGGGCTCTGGTGTTTACCTTCCCTGACTCCTGGAAATGGGAGGCTGACTGGGATATGAGACAACAGGGGACCCAAGTCTTCTTCCAACATCACAAAATAATGACTCAAAATGAAATGTGAATGTGTGTTCGTTCCTAAATTCACATGTTGAAACCGAGGTGATGGAATGGAACGGGACCTTTGTTAATGACTGTCAGAAGATGACAGGGACTGGAAGTAAAGCTGGGAGGAGGGGACCCTGGGAAGGCACTGGGAGCCTGTCCCTCACAGAGATCTCATGGATGTTAGACTGTAAACCCTCAGAAGGAGGAACCATGGACTACAGCCTGAGTCTGGGAGACCCCTAAAAGTCGATGCTTTTGGGAGGTGGTAGAATCTTTTGGAGGAAGTTAGGTCATTGGATGTATTTCCTTGAAGAAGATATTAAGAACTGGCCCCTCCCTCCCCCTCTTTTATTACTCCCCATCAACCATGTAAGTAGCCACCTCTGTCCTGCATACCTACCATATTGTATTATATATCCACAAGGTCAAGCCACTGTGGATTGAAATCCTTAAACTCTGGGACAAAATAAATCGTTCCTCTTTTTTTTTTTCAGTAATGAACTCAGGTATTTTGTCATAGCAGTGGAAAACCCATGCTTTTTACTTCTCATGGCGTCCCCAGAGTCTAGAGGAGTGCAGGACACAAAATATTTGCCTAATTATATTTTCTGGGTGTTGTGGCTTGAGTGCGATATGTCCCTGATAGAGTTTGAATGCTTGGTCCCCACCTGGTGACCATGTTTGGAAAGGTTTTTAGAGCCTTTAGGATGTGGAGCCTTTCTGGAAGGGAGTGGTTCTCTGGGGGCAGGCTTTGAGGTTGTTTTATCATTGCTGTGATAATGACCATCACCAAAATCAATATGGGAAAGGAAGGGTTTATTTTGTCTTATAATCTCCAGGTCATAATCCATCACTGAGGGAAGCCGGGGCAGGAACTCAACGCATGTGCTAAACCAGGACCACAGAGGAATGCTGCTCACTGGCTTGCTCTCCATGATTTGCTCAGTGTGCTTTCTTATACAGCTCAGGACCACCAGCAAATGGATAGCCCCTGCCTACAGTGGACTGAGCCCTTTCACATCAACCATTGATCAAGGAAATGCCATAGGCTTGTCTGCAGGCCTATGTGATGATGGAATTTTCTTAACTGAGATTCCCTCTCTCAAACAACTCTAGCTTGTGTCAATCTATATACTGTGAGTTGATTTTGTCAAAGTATCTTATCCTGGCAATAAAAAGGAAACCAAGACAATAGGTTGACCGTCCTTAACTCAGAGAAGACAGAATTCCTATGGGACTGGGCCCAGGAGTTTAGTAGGTTCTCAGGAATATCTCAGATCTGGCAGCACACACCATTGGGCTGTTCTGGGTCTAAGGGGACATTGGGACACAGATGTGTCATCATTTGGAGGGCTGGTTAATGGCTTCTTCTCCAAGACACCCCATTTTAGGCGTATATTTCATTTGTAAAATCTTTTGGTAGCTTGGCTGAAAATGGAAGAAGAATTTGTGTTTGGGTTTTGAAGTCACCTGGCCTCCACACAGATTCCAGTGGGGGCTCATAGGCCTGGCACAGGAAGCAGTTATACATATCAATATGGTGGTGCTCAGAACCCTTTGGTGGACAGAGCTGTCATAACCCAGTGGGTCCTTGTGTCAGCAACTGCCACTACTGATACCAACTAAATGATTTTCCTCAGAACATCAAATTAGATGTCCTTTTCCCCTCTGGGTGAGAACTGAGGTGCAATTTTCCTCAGAAGGTACATAGGGTGTTATAATTTTTGAGGAAGCAACAAATTTTTTATAATTGTGTAATTTGTATATAATTTCTTGTAATAGAGTATGATGATTATAGTTCTGTTCCCATAAAAGACTCCCTAATCTTCTAATTATGGTAGTACATCTAAAAAAAAAAACCATCCAGAATGGTCTATCTTTGAAAGTATTTTTCCATTTAAATATTTCTGATGAAAGTTAGTGGACAGCTTGGATTCTGATAGACAGATCCTTTTCAGTTATTCTAGATCTTTCCAAAGACAATGGCGCCATACAGGGGCCTCATCTGTGACGAGGACATCTTGTAGGACCATGGACCATGAGGGGAAGCCTGGTAAGGTCAAGCCAAAGGCTTGAAGTCCCAGAGACCCTGAAGGGACAGTAGGAGCTTTGCCTGCTCCCAGCACCAGGCCCCTGTCACATAGCTACAGCCCCTCATAGATGTGTGGCTGTCAGTCATCTAAGGGAAATGCCCCAAGTCCCTCCACACATAGATAAGGCACCCCTAACACCTCAGACCAAGACAACAGAAAAAGAGTTGTGACCACAGTGAAGTAGGCTTAAAACAGAGTTCTCCATGCTAATGAGGTACCCAGAGGCCTGGAGGGTTACCAAAGCATCCCTTTCCAGACATTCCTCACTGCAAAAGGAATTTAACCTCTGGCCTGCCCTGAGAAGTGGGGTATGGTTTTACTTCCATGACAATAATAAACTGGAACCATGGACTGGCTCTCTTCATTGAGATCTGCTGTGGGGAGCCATGGAGAAGGCCTTTGCCTACAGAGCCGTAGCCTAGTCTCTCATAGAAGGCCTCTCTGCATTTTCAGCCACAACTGCCACCAAGTCTGCTGTCAAGCCAAGGATTTTCCTGGCTGGGACTAGCCAGAACTCCCCTAATCCTCCAGCCCCAGGCTAGACACTGTTCCCAGTCTGAGGGCACCCACTCTGTTCTCAACTCTTCCTCAACTCCCAGCAGCCCCTAAAGCCTGAGAACCCCATGGCTCCTGCCTCATCTCAGGCCCCGGGACTCCCGAACCAGCTCTTGCTTTTACATGTCTCAGACTGCACTTTCCCAGCCCCAGAGCAATGCCTTGGGGCTTCCCTAAGGCCAGCAACCCACCCAGGTGGCAGTCCCACCTCCCCAAGCACCTGTGTCCTGTGGTGGAACTGATGTGGGACCCACAACCCAATAACGTCTCACCACTGAAGTCCTCCCTGCCTGTCATCTAAACCACACCTAGATTGTGTTCCTCCCACACTTGCAATGTGCATTATTGAGCACCTACTAAATGCTGGGCCCTGGCCATTGATCCACCATACCATGGAGCTCCTCACATATAGAGTGTGAAACCCATAGGCAGCAATTTCACTGAGTAATAGCATATCACGGTATCTTCGATGCGACCCGCACAGGGCTGTGGATGTGGATCACACATTTGAGTAGAATCATGAAAGGGGAGTAGGTCATCATCAAACAAAGGGTATTATGGGATAGGCTAAGGGAACAACATGCAGAAGGAGGAGTCCGTATTCTAGACACCTGACTTCTTGTAATGTGTGTGTATACCCTGTTCACATTCTCTGTAGAACCTTCACACCTGACATCTATTCTTTTTTTTTTAAGCTGCTACCTTTGTTGTTGTTGTTTGGGGGGTGTGGTTGGGGGGATGAGGATTGTCACAGAAGCCTCCCTCTCAGTTATGCATCTGCAGTCATGGATATCACAGCAGAAGTGGCCTCCTTGATTTTCACAGTCAGAGGGAGCATGGGTCATGAGCCACCACACAGTTTTAGTCAATAGCACAGACCACAAACACGGCCCCTTGCTGCAGGAGGACCTGGGACCCAGATAAGACCCTCTGAGGCAGCCCAACCCTGAGCATCAACACAGTTTCATGTGGCAGTACAAGCCAGTCACATCAATCTGGTCCTCAGTGGCAGCATAGCCTACAGAGACTGACAAGGCCTCTGGTGGCATCAAAGATCACAGACCAACGCCTGGCCTTTGCTGGGATCTCAGACCTTAGCCCAGGCTGTGGTAGGCCCTCAGATGTGGCCCTTGGCGGCAGCACAGGTCTGAACATCACCTTGGCCTCAGGTGGTAGCACAGGCCACTCAGATCAGGTTGCCCCCTCCCTCCCGGAAGGAGCACGACCCATAGAAGTGGGTTCAGGCTGCAGCACTGACCACGGCGGTCACATGCAACACAGACAAGATCCTAGTCCTTAGCAGGGCGCAGCCAGGGCACAGTCAGTTACAGACCTGTTGTCTGTTGACTCTAATGCTGAGTCTCTGCTCTGGATTGAGGCAGGTGTTTGGACTCGGTTGTTCACTTTTCCACCAAAGCCTATCAGGGCGGGGGTTGTAGGCCTGGGCTGCTGGCTCAGCTGCCTGTGCCCCGACACTTCTTCTTTCTGGAACATTTTTCATGCCCCAGCAGGCTCCTGCTCCATCACCCATCTTCAAACATTCTCCCACTTTCCGTCCTCTCAGGGAGGCTTCCCACAGCTCCACATATACCACATTCCAGTTGCTTGTTCTCTATGAGTCTAGCCTTACGTCATATACCACATTCCAGTTGCTTGTTCTCTGTGAGTCTAGCCTTACGTCATATACCACATTCCAGTTGCTTGTTCTCTGTGAGTCTAGCCTTACGTCATATACCACATTCCAGTTGCTTGTTCTCTGTGAGTCTAGCCTTACGTCATATACCACATTCCAGTTGCTTGTTCTCTGTGAGTCTAGCCTTACGTCATATACCACATTCCAGTTGCTTGTTTTCTGTGAGTCTAGCCTTACGTCATATACCACATTCCAGTGGCTTGCTCGCTGTGAGTCTAGCCTTATGTGTGTCTTCTTTACTTTTGCTATGTAGTCTTCATGGGACATTTGTGTTTATACACTGCTTGGCTCAGGGAAAGTTTTCAACAAAAAAAAAGAGAGTGAAGGAGCTGGGGTGTGTGTGTGTGTGTGGTGGCTCAGTTGGTAAAATCCTCATCTTACAAGCATGAGAACCTGAGTTCAATTCCCAGCACCTACATGAACATGTTTGTAATCCCAGCACAGACAGGGGAAGCAGAGACAAGCAGATCTTTGGGGATCACTGGCCAATGAGCGCCTGTCTCAAAGGAGGTAGATGGTATTCTGGGTTCCACATTCTCTCCTCTCTCTGTCTCTGTCTGTCTGTCTGTCTGTCTGTCTGTCTGTCTGTCTCACACACACACACACACACACACACACACACACACACACATACACACGCACAAAAGAGCATGAGTTAGGCCACAGTTGGAGTAGATCACCCATCTTCTTCTCACTGGGATGCTGTCCAGCACTTTGGAGTGATTTCTTCCAGGAACTGCCCCCATCTTCCCTTAGCCGTGCAAAGGCTATGGCCTCTAGCTGACGTGGCTATTAATTCCAGAATGGCTCCTGTACCACACCCTTTCTTCTTGTCAGTCTGGGGGATGGGCAGCATTCTCTCCATTGACCTTGGCCTCAGGAGTCTAATCCCCGTAGGGGAGGCTGTGATTAGGTATGTGGCAGCATCAAAGAGGAGTTCACCAGGGGCTCAGCCCTTATTCCTTCTTGAGCAATCAGAACTGAGCAAGGAAGCGTCTGAAAGGCCCACACTCCCCAGTCTGTAAGCTCGGGCATCTGAGAGTCCTAGTCACAGTTGACAGTCTCTTGAGAGTCTGGCAGGGCCTTGCCAGTGGCACAAAGCTGGGAGAGAAGACATGAGAGCCACATTGCTTCCGGAGGCTGCTGCAGAATCTGCAGTTGGCAGTTATGGGCTTCTGATCCATTAAAGAATGCTTTGGCATAGGAAATACAGATTAGAAATGAAATTGCAATATAATCAAATTGCATTTTTATGGAAAGTACTACATTTTTTCTCTAAATAAAATTCAGTAACAAAATTTTATTTGCTTCTCCCCCCCCACCCCCAAATGCCTTTCCAAATTGATTTTTTTTTTCCCAGACAAGTTGTGAAACCCAAACTGGTTTAAAGGGAAGGCTGGATTCAATGACCTCGGACACAGAGCACGGTGTAGGTGTGACTGGGCTTGGGAGCTTCCCCGATTCCCAGAGTCTTCTTAGCTTCTCTCTTAGTTCTCTTACTCCCTCTGCCATCTTGGTGTGTGTTTGAGTGTGTGTGTGTGTGTGTGTGTGTGTGTGTGTGTGTGTGTGTGTGTGTGTCTGTGTTCATTCAGGCATGTACCTGTCATGATGTGGAGGTCAGAGGGCAACCTCAGGTATCAGTCATTACCACCCTTCCATCTTCTTTAAAGCAGGGTCTTTTGTTCACTCCTGGTTATGTCAGGCCAGCTGGCCCATCGACTCCCATGCCTCTGACTCCCGTCTCATTGCGCAAGTGCAGGGATTACAGATGCACCCTCCTGCCTTTATGTGAGTTCTGGACACCTAAACTCAACCTCACACAGGTATGGTGTCTTAGTTGCTTTTTCAGATGTTAAGCTAAACTCTCAGATGAGAGAAGCTAAAGGACTTATTCTACTATGGCCAAAACGTCGCAGAGGCAGGAGCTTAGGACAGCTGGGACATTGCATCCCAGTCAAACAGCCGTGAGCAACGAACAAGTGCTGGCCACTGCTCAGCTGGCGGCTTCTGTTTTATACAATCCAGGATGCCCTGCCTGTGGCGTGGTCCCATCCACAATTAAGCTCAGTCTCTACCTAACAGCTAACGTAGTAAAGAGGATCCTTACAGTGCCTAGAGAGCCAACTCTCAGGTGACTCTGCAGTCTGTGTAGTGGATGACACTAACTATCACAGTTACTGAGTGATTTACCCACTCAGCCGTCTCTCCATCCCCAGCTCCTCGGTCACAGAGCTTTTTGGGAGAATGTGCTGGCTGAGGTGGAGCAAATGGGACAGCAAAGGTGGGTTTGTATTTTTCCTAGTCACCGGTGTTAATGGAGCAGGAGGTAGGGGTGCAGAGGAAAATTATTAGAGGCATATAGAAAGTTTTAAATTTGGAAATCGCTGGAGAAGAGGACAGCCAACCACCGTCTCCCTGGGCAAAGGTTTCCAGAAAAGATTTTAAGTGGTGCATACTTGCTGTTAAAATATTCATATGAAAAGTCAAGAATTCAGTTCACACCACGAGTGTTTGCTGTGCGTCTTTGTATTTGGAGACAGCTGGATTGTCATCAGAATTTATCATCTGCCCGGATGCTTGAGAGTCCCTCCGTGGGGCCAGCTATAATACACAGACAAAAATTGAAACTGATTTATTCTTTCGCTGATAACTGTAATCAACTTGCAACTTGTCAATAACTATAATCAACCATCAGGTATTTATTGATCTCTTTTGTGCGCCATATGGACAGTACAAGTGACATATGCCACAATGCTATACTTCAGGAGAGAGGCATCTTGCTTCAGAAACAAAACCAGGAAGCATAGTAAAATCCAAACCTCGTTCTTCCCTTGCCCTAACTGGGAAGTCCTTCTTGGGCTTATGATAGGATCCGGGAATGGCTGGGAACCTAGCGGGGTTTCTGGGAAAGGATGTTTAGATTTATATTCGATGTTAAGATGGTAGAGACAATGGATGGGTAAAAGGGTCATTTTGTGCAAGAGAAAGGAGATGGTGTGCTACTGGGGTGGAAGATGACTCAGAGGAGGGGACCATGGGACTGTATTCACTGGGGTGGTAAGAATAATGAACCATCATCTGGTGCAGTTGTGGGTTGAACTTGGGGAAGAAGAGGATGTATGCTGGAGTATCTAGAACACTCGGGTCTTCAAGCAAAGTTTTTCCTTTATTGAGAGGCTCCTAGAGTAACTGGATTAATGTAGAACATCTTCTCACCTGGATGCCCAGCACAGCTCCTATGTAGGCAGAATGAAAGATGGCGTTCCCACAAGTTCCCACAGCTGCTCCTGGATTCACAGACACTGTCATCTGAAAATGCAGGCTTACAGCAAAGACTGACAATAGGAACGTCTGCTAAGCTGTGATTTCTCTCAAGCATCCGTGTGATGAATAGAGTTAATGACCATGGAGTGGAGGAGCTAGTTTGCTCTGGCTGAGGACTTTCAGCCTTAGGAGGATGGTACTTCTGGGGTATGTGTGCATAGGGAAGGCTTGGGGCTAACACTGAAATTGTGCGCCACATCTGGGGACACATGCAAAGTGAAGGAAAGCCAGTTCTAGTTTCTCTGGACCTTGCACCAGTTCCCATCAGTCACCTGTTTACACAGGAAGTCAGGGTAATTGCATTTGGAAAAAAAGGAGTCCCATAAGAGACCTATTTATCCTCCTTGAAGGTTAAATGCGGCGGGCATCTGGCTTTTGTGTGAGCTCTGCCTACAGCCTCTCTGCTGTCTTCAGAAGGACTGGGAGGAGAAAGGCTGAGAAGGATGGCTGCTATCAGCAAAGTCTTAAAGCATTTTCAAGTCAATGACAAAGCACAAAACCCTTTGTTGTTAAAGAGAACTGATTGTCCCCAGGAGCCCATTCTCTCCCTGTGAGCCATCAGTGGTTAGCAGGGCCCGCACTCCATTCTCTAGCCCTCAATGCTAGATCAGGCCATTTCCTGAGCTTTAGCCAATGGAATCCAAGGTCAGCAATGGGAGGGAGCTCTTCTAGGATGTTCTCTAAAAGCCTGTGCTTTCTCTTCCCCTGTTTCCTTCCAGTTTCAGCTAGAAGTAGTAGTAGTGGTGGGAACATCTGAGCCCTCAGGAAGGTAGACCATTCAAAAGTCTGGACCTTAACACTATATAGCTGCCACACCAGCCTGGACAGGTAATGGCCACATAATCACACAAGGCCTTAATATTTCTCTTAACTGCAGATACAGTAATTTTGGATCTCTGTTCTCAGAAAAATACTGGGTCCTCAGTATTTTTTAATTTTGAGAGTCGAATACATACCGTTAGAGAACAGAAAAGGCATAAACAAGACATCTGAAGGTTTTTAGGACTTAAAAATACTTGAATATGCAGGGCTGGGGAGATGGTTCAGTTGGAAAAGTGTTTGCATACAAGTTTGAGGGCCTTCATTTGATCCCTGGTACCCAGGTAAAAAACGCAGGCTTGGTGGTATGAACTTGGAATTTGAATGCTGAGAAGGTAAAGAAAGGCAGATCATGGGGTCTCCCTGGACAGCCAGACTACCCTAATTAGTGAAGCCCAGGTCCTAGTGTGAGACCAAGTCTCAAAAAAAAAAAAAAAAAAAACAACACAGTGAACAACTTTTGAAGAAAGACACCAAGGTTGATCTCTGGCTTCCATATATGTGCATGTTTACTTACACACAAATGCACACAAAACATTTGAATGTGTTGTTTGGCATACTCCTTTGTGAAAGGAAGGATGAAAGACTTTCTAAACCTGCAGGGTCACAGGGGTTTGACAAACCTCCATTCTGGATGCCCCTCATCCCTTGAATGTGTACCTGTTGCCTGCCCTTCTCTGTCTAATGACCCCTACCTTGCTAGAAGGGCTCATCACCTTTTGCTGATAAAATGTAACCTCTAAGGGACAGTGGTTGTCCATGTCATGGCTTTATCCTTACACCACACAGAGGATCCAGCGGAAACTATGTGATCACCATGTGCTTCCTGAACCATAAGAACTTGAATCCAGACAGCCGGGCCTCGGTCTTTAGGCTCGAACTTTGTGTCCCAGCCTCTGAGCATTTCCTGTGATGGTGTCTTGGCTTGATCTAGAATCACTAGGGAACAAGGCCTCTGGGCCTGCCTTTGAGGGTGTCTCCAGATAAGTTTAGCTGATGAAGAGAGAAACGCCCACCCTGAATGGAAAGGAAGAAGCTGGCTGAAAGCAAACATGAATCTCTCTGTATCTGATGATGGCTGCAGTCAATTGCATCGCCATGATGGGTCAAATCCCTTCAACACATGAGCCCTAATAAAGCCTTCCTCCTTTAAATGGCTTGTCAGGTATTTGCTCCCAGCAAGGGAAGTAGATAATCCACTACCCTTCCCCTGGTCTGGCCCTTCCCATTGCCTTTCGTCGTCTTCCTGTTGCACACACTCTCCCATGCAACTCTCGCCCCTCAATCCAACATCTAGTTCTCCTGATGGCAGATAGTGACTCAGGGATGTAGTGGCTTCCTCAGTCCCACTTCCCCTGCTGTGCCCCTGAGCACAGGCTCTCTCCCCTCGTGGCTCCATCGCTCCTATCAGGCTGCTGTGTGTGCTCTGTGTACTGCCCCTCCCAAGGCCTTCACTAGCCAACTATTTTATTCTATAAGGCTCCTCTTCCCACCCACCTTCCATGTTCCCTTGCCTTGCCATCTCACAGTGCACTCTGATTTCCACTGTAGGATTGGCTTCTGTAGAAGCCAGCCACCCCACTGTTTCCATGGCTGCCTGAAGCCAGAGAGAAGGCGGCCTACATCTGAATTCCTAGAATGTGGATATATACGAGTGTCGAAATCAATGGAAGTGGTAACTGAGGTGAGAGCCTGGTTTTGTTCTCTCTTTGGGTGTTCATTACTTTTCTGTTGCTGCAATAAAATACCCCGACAAAAGCCACTTAGGGGAGAAAGGATTTACTCTGGCTCACAGTGTCCGAGGGGATATAATCTATCATGGTGGCGAAGATGCGATAGCACGTGGGTGAGGCATGGTGGGCAGGAAGCAGAGAACGAGGGGGAAAAATAGAACTGGGTCATGAAAAGTAAAGGTCTGCCCCCAGAAACACACCCTTCTGGTGAGGCTCTACCTCCTGAAGGTTCCACCACATTCCCAAACAATGGTACCAGGTGGGGAACCAAATATTTAAACATGTTAGCATTCAGGGCCATTTGACCTTCCAAACACAGTGCCTGGTAATGTTGAGTGCGTCATTTCCTTTACCCCTCCCACCTTTCTCTCCCCCCACCCCCGTTCCCCCCAGACAGGGTTTCTCTGTATAGTCCTGGATGTCCTGGAACTCACTCTGTAGACCAGGCTGGCCTCGAACTCAGAAATTTGCCTGCCTCTGCCTCCCAAGTTCAGGGATTAAAGGCGTGTGCCACCATGCCCGGCCTCCACCTTTGTCTTTTGAATGTGAAATGGAGATGCCAGTCCCCTGTGACCCTGAGGGAACAAGAGTGGGTGCCACCTTCAGCATCCATGTGACCATGCATATCAGACCCTGGAATCATGTTCTTAGGATCCACAGTCAACTCTGATGCTGAAACAAACGAACCCCACTTCTTTTTTTTTTTCCCCTTGTACCGGTCAACCCGGCTTGCTCCTCTCAACCCTGCTAGCTCCGATCGGCTCTGCTTGCTTCGGTTGGCCCCACTTGCTCCGGCCGTCCCCGTTCGGCTCCGCTCGCTCCGGACAACCTCGCTTGCTCCGGTTGGTCTCTCCCGTCCAAGGATTCATTTCTTATTATTCTTCATAAGTATGCTGTAGCTGACTTCAGACGCACCAGAGGAGGGCGTCAGATCTTGTTACGGGTGGTTGTAAGCCACCATGTAGTTGCTGGGATTTGAACTCATCACCTTCAGAAGAGCAGACGGGTGCTCTAACCCGCTGAGCTATCTCACCAGCCCTGAACCCCACTTCTTTGTGTCAGCACCTACAAAGCACCTAGTGTGTGCCAGACACCACTTAAATATTCTTATACTATTATCTCCATTAATCCTATCACCTCCTTGAAGTCAGATAAGCTGTTCTCTTAGCCCCATGTGATAGATGGGCATCTGGAGAGAGATACAGAGTACAGCATATAAGACTAGAGAGATGGCTCAGTGGTTAGGAGCACTGACTGTCTTCCAGAGGACCAGGGTTCAATTCCCAGCAACTACATGTTAGCACAAAACTGTCTGTTATTCTAGTTGCAGGGGACCTGACGCCCACCCCACCCCTATACCTGTATGCAGGTCACCCCCATACCTGTATGCAGGCAAAGCACTAATGCACATAAAAATAAAAATAAACTTTAAAAAGAACTTAGAAAAGAAAATAGTTGTGTAAGAGTCAGATTCTGGCTGTGTGGTCTTCACAGTTGCTTTTGACATATAAGATTTCTCTAAGGTGGTCTGGGCACAAGGGCTGCTTGCTTTGGCACAGAAAACATATAGGAAACTCATAATGGTGGCTTTCTTCTGGCATCAGGGATCTCCAGCCCAGTCTTGGGCACTGTTCACTGGCTTCTTTGCAGCTGCAGTGTAGACAATATCCTGCTGCAATGAATACAGACCTCTTAATCAGGGGACTCTGACAACTGCATCATTTGCTGGGGAAATTATGCCCCCCCTAGAAGTGATGGGGGGGAAGAATAGGGAAAATAAATGAGTTGGGAGTATGTCAGAGCTGATAAGCCTTGGGGACACTGCTGGATCACAGCAAGGACGGGTGTTTAGAAGGTGATTCCTGACAAGAAGGATGCAGACAGGTGTGGGCATCTGTGCCAGGGTACCAGGGTGCTCTGCATCTGGCTATGGCCTGTCTCCTCTACTCCTAGGGCTTGCAGACTTCATTATGACTGTGAGCCATGGGATAGGCCCTAGAGAATTCCACTTAGTATCCTATGGATGTTAGAAAAGAAGACAGCTCCATCCTGGATGGGGGCAGTATTAGCACCATGTTCTTGGAGTCACATGGAGCAGGGTGCTTCTCTGTTTCCAAGGACTTAGCTTAAACTTGTGTTTCTTTTTCCTCTCCATAGGCACAGTGTATGGTAGGCCTTTGGTGACCATTGCTGTGCAGACAGATATAGTCTCTTTGGACCATTTCTTTGTTCCTTTCCCAATTCAGCCAACACAGGACCTTACCTCTGTGTTTGTTACCTAGTCCATATGAAGTGCCATATGCAAAAATAGATAGATAGATAGATAGATAGATAGATAGATAGATAGATAGATTGTGGGCTTGGAGCAGAAGGGAAAGAGACAGGGTTTGTGATCTTAAAGTCATATTCCTCACAAAAACCCAGTGACCAGGCTGGGTCACTAGTGTGTGTGGCAGACAACCAGAACCATGCAAAAGTAAGTTGTGTGGGTGATGGCGTGTACCTTGTGATCCGAGTGATGGGGAGGCAGAGTTGGGAGGATTGCTGGCCAGACAGCCTAGTCCAATTGGCAAACTATTTAAAACATGGTGGAGTCTGGAATGATGGCTCAGACATTAATGGGCTTGCTTATGTTAATGGACTTGCTTTTGGAGGGTGAGGAACAGAGTTCAAGTCCCTGGAACCCACATGGAACCCACCCAGGTGAGCGTGTCAGCTGCTTGGAATTCCAGCTTCAGAAGGTGAAGAGAGGGAGCCAGGTGGCTAGCAAAACCAGACATAGTGGCCAGCTCTGGGTTTGATGGACAGAGCCTGCCTGGAGGTATAAGATGGGCGATAGCAATTGAGGAAAACTGACATCAAGCTTAGGCCTCTCGGTACATGTTTACACATATGCATTCCCTTACACATATGCAAAACATACATACACAGAGACATACATGACAGTGGGAAAAAAAAAACATGCTGCAGGGCAACTGAAAAATGACTCCCAAGGCTAATCTTCACACACATATCCATACAGGTGTATATGCACCTGCACACACCCGAGCACCTGCACACACCGGAACACCTGCATATACCCGAACACCACCTGCATACACCCAAACACCACCTGCATACACCCAAACACCACCTGCATACACCCAAACACCACCTGCCTACACCCAAACACCACCTGCATACACCTGCATACACCACCTGCATACACCTGAACAGCACCTGCATACACCTGAAAAGCACCTGCATACACCACCTGCATACATCCAAACACCACCTGCATACACCCAAACACCACCTGCATACACCTGCATACACCACCTGCATACACCTGAACAGCACCTGCATACACCTGAAAAGCACCTGCATACACCTGCATACACCACCTGCATACATCCAAACACCACCTGCATACACCCAAACATCACCTGCATACACCCAAACACCACCTGCATACACCTGAACACCACCTGCATACACCCAAACAGCATGTGCATACTCTTGAACACTACCTACAAACAGCTGAACACCAACTGCATACACCTGAACACCACCTGCATACACTTGAACATGCTTAAACAGAAACATCTACATACTCACATACAACACACAGACAGACAGACAGACAGACAGATACACACACACACACACACACACACACACACACACACACACTATAGTGACTATTAGAGTAGAGAGATTGCATCCTAGAGGCGGTCTGGGTTGCTATGGGCAAGTCCCTGACAATTACTTACACCTGCAGAGTCACTGGTCTTCAAATTCAGGGCTATCACCAGAGTTTGGACATGGTCTGAAGTGAACGCTCCCAACTATTTGTTAGGACACAATTTATAGGCTCTTTGGAGCAGCCCCCTTGCAGGACTGTAGACTCTGGCGACGTGGCTGCCATTTAAAATCTTGTCACAGATACGTCTCAATCCCTGGAGCCTCTCTTTGGGAAGGAGCAGGCTGATAAAACAATGAATAATAATTTGGGGATATTCGTTATTTACAGCTGCCCAGGGTCATCAGTAAATTATGCAGCCCTTCATTCTGCCTGATTTCTTTCTTTCTTATGTAAAGCTGTCTCTCCAGACTGCCATCCCATGCATGATATCTGTGCATCAGTTCTCCTACCACCAGGATGCTTTCCCACTTCTTGAAGCACTTCCAGTCCTGTGGTTGAATGCTTATGTTCCGCAAACTCTGCTTTCTTGATGATGAGTCCCTAGATACTGGGAAGCTGAAAGAAAGGGCAGGGCTTAGGTTTTATGGAGAACCTGGGCACACCTCCCTGCCAGGCACAAAAGGGAGGTCTCTGTCGGTACTAGGAGGGGAGAACGTGCAAAATCTCTGTTGCATGAGTGGTGTGCGGTAAGGTCAGAGGTCAGGAGCAGTAGCTGCCTCTATGGGCTGCTCAGCGTGGTGAGAAGCAACAGGTTGGATAAAGGAGACAGGTTGCATCATTTGCCCAGTGAGTACAGCCAGTTAGGGGAGTTGCCACCTGCACCCTGAATTGACCTGTGGGAGGACACGGTGAGGGGGGTACAGGGGCTCAGCTGGCAAGGCAAGGTGAGTGTCCCCCCATTATCTTTTGCCTACGCATCACTTCAGGCCTGTGCTGGCCATGTAACTGACAACAAGCCCTCTCCCCATCGAAGCGCTTAATGATCCCTTTAATGCCGGAGTACCGGTATCACTCCTATCTCTCGCCTGTTCCCTGTCAGCTATGGGGCATTAAACCGGTGATAAAAATGCCTTTTTGGTACGGTCCACAAACTCACCAAGAGGCTCTCGGTAGCAGTATAGCCATCTAGCATGAAATCAAGAGGCAATCACCTCGGATGAGACGAGATGAGCTCAATGTAGGAGCAATTAACAGATCTGCATGTCCTGGGTCCTGTCCTTTACCACAATCTCTGGCGCCCACACCACCTGGCCCACTTTAGCCTAGAAGGACTTCACACGCAACCCGTGTCCAGTCCTGAGACAGGAAACGGTAGGGCAGTGGGAGACACTTCATCATCTACTGTGTGTGTGTGTAGAGGGGTGGGACAACCTTGGGTGTCAATCATTACCTCCAGTCTTGTTTGAGGCAGGGTCCCTGTTGTTTTTCCATTGTATAATACCAGGCTAGCTGGTCTGAGATTTTATAGGATTTTCTTACTCCACCTCTACCTAGATTACACATATTTCTGCCCACATCCAGCTTTATGTGGGCTTCTGTGGATTCTAACCCAGGCCCTGACGTTTGTGTGGCAAACATGTTTACCCATCAAACCATTTCCTCACCCCCCTTACCCCCTGTCACATCTTTACTAGCAATGAACATGGCATCCGTGGTCTGCATGGCCCCTGGGATCAGATGATCTTAGTACTTATTTTTTTAATGCAGAAAATATTACACTCAAAAGAGAAAAAATGGTAAAGAAATGCCCGGTTATGAATATGCATTAACGTGGTGCTGTGTATGGAACTGGGAACAGGAGCCATTTATTTTAAACAAATCAGATCTTGACACATGGCCGAGAACGTGCCGACTTCTCTATCACGCCAACATGCTGAGCTAGTTTGATTTATACGGTGTGGCAGTGAGGGGTTTTTTTCCCAATTAAAAACGAACGGAGGAAAATCATTAATTTAACTACTGTATATTAAATTTGCATTAAAACATCCGTTTGTCTATATTTACATGTGAGTTATTGAAAATGTGAGCTCATGAATTCTAATTTTTAGGATCACATGTCAAATATTGAAGATAAATTTTATTTATTTCTACAATTAATTCTATGAGAACAAATAGCTCTAATTTAGGGGATGGCATATGTAACTGTCCGCCGGTGCCCTCCCTGAATAACAAACACTGCATCCATCTTTTCTCATTTGGGGTTTCCTGTGCCTGTGGCTATTCGTGAGATGTGCACACCTTGGCTGCTGTTTGTGTGTTCCCAACCTCACTCGACTAACATGCCTAGAAATCGCTTAGGATGATATGGACGGTGTTAAATCTCGCTTCTCTGTGTCTTCTTGATGTACAAAGATGTGTACCACATCCCAGAGAGGCTGAATATGTATTTCTTCCAAGCTACTTGACATCAGCCGCTTGGATTCCTCATCAAGAGGGCTCTAAGCAGACCTTACTCTGTCAGAGGGAGGACCAGGGCTTTTGTCCCCATGTGGAACCTCAGCACCAACACAGAGAGGGAGCCAGCAGAAAGGAAGGGATGGCTGCAGTCTCTTCACCAGAGTGCCAAGCCTTCTGTTTGCACACTGGATTTATTACACACTTTCTGTTTCTGCAAGAGGTCACCTGACTTTCCCTGGCTGAGCCAAATGTGTCGAGTGGGTAGGTGTGGGGCAGTCATAGCAGATCACATGGCTGCGGGGACAAGTGGCACTCTAGCTGGACTATGCTCCATCACTGCCCACATGGTCAGGATGCAGTGAGGGAGTGGTAGCCTATTCTCAATCATTCCTTCATAGATGTGGCTACACGTGTACCACACTGGGGTTCAGCAAGCCAAGATGTCAGATGTCTTTAGGGGCCATGTGTCAAAGGCATAGTTCTCATGTCAAACTTAGGGGAGATGTTGGGAATCTTCGGGATGAGGGGATTAATGGGAGGTATTGAGGTCCTTGAGGATGTGCTCTTGAAGGAGACCATGGGGCCCGACCTCCTGTCTCTTTCTCTATTGCTTTCTGGCTATGAGGTGAGCAGTTAGTTCTATTCTACACCCTGGACGTTGCTCTCACACCCACCAGAGGCCTAAAGCAATGAGTTCAACCAAAGATAGATTGGAACTCCAAAATCTGCCAAAAAAGTCCTTTTCTTTAGAAGCCAATAGGCTCAGGTATTTCATTACAGTGATGGAAAACTGTCTAGTGTACATATAGAGAAGAGAGAGAGAGAGAGAGAGAGAGAGAGAGAGAGAGAGAGAGAGTTCGTGTTCGGTATGAATTCAAGACAGTTTCTGATCTCAGTGGGTCAAGTAGAAGGTAGCCATGCAGTATGGTGGGAGCTAAGCTTAAGACCAGACCAGGTCCTGAGAGATTCCCGACGAGCATAGAGAGCGCTCATTCTCCTCCTGGGGAGGTTGTACTCATACTTCTGCCCATAAAAGGTTTTCATGGCATCAAGACCATTTTAGGGGCTAGAGAGATGGCACAGCAGTTACAAGCAGTTGTTGGTCTTCCAGAGGACCTAGATTTGGTTCCCAGTGCCTTGCAACCATCTGCATCTCCAGCTCCAGAGGATCCAACTCCTCCTGCTTTCTGTGGGCACCTCCACTCACCTGGCATGAATTGGCACAGACACACATTAGTGCCCCATAATAAAAACACAATAGCCATTCTGAAATGTATCATTTCTGGATAAGAGCTAGCTCAACGTACCCCATTTCCTCTAGACACAGGGAGTTATGAATGGGACCCTCCCGTACACAGAGTATGAGCAGGACTAAGAGGCTGTACCTAGTGGGAATATCTTCCACTTTATACCAAAGTGCCAAAAACGTCAGTAAGCCATTCTGCAGGCAGGACTGAGGCCTCTCCTCCCTGATCCCACACCAAACAGCAAGTTGTTACTTTTTCCACAGCAGGAACTCATTTCTCCGGTGTGGCTTGGCTCAAATTCTGGGTCTAACTCAAGGAAGGCTGTCAGAGTAGAGCTGGCCTTGGCTTTGGCTAGGGCCATGGTATGGCTTCCAGCTTCCTCTTTTAGAACACGTAGTCCCAAGTCTAAACCTGGACCACTGAGTCCTAGAAACTAGGTTCACTCCTCTGTGGGTGAGAGGTTTTCTGGCTTTCCCGCTGTGCAGAGTCTCCACAGTGGAGTACCCTCTAGTTTTGTTCTCCCCCTGGGGAGCTTCCTCCCCCAATTCCCTCTGATTAGCAGCATTTCTGAAATCACAATTTGCAATAATCACCCCCAGGATAATGCAAGTCAAGTATATTCCATTATCAAGGACAATTGTCAAGTTTTTTCTTCTTTCCCCTCAGTAATAGGACCATCAGACACTCTCCCCTTTGATTTTCAATGAGGAAATCACTTTTGCTCTCTGGCTTTAGAATATATTAACATATCCAGGCATGGATGGATCACACAGACCCAATAGGGGCAGTGGCAGAGTCCATCTGAGGCTCCAGATGTTAGCATGCGTCTTGCATCTGTTGGAGTGAAGGACTGTCCCATGTATGCCCGTGCCTGAAGATCATATGCTCAAGGTAAAGGGCTGTCTCCTCCCCCCTTTCCTTACTTCTGACCCCTCCTCACATCATTTGGGGGCAGGAAATTTGTAGATAGACCAATTATTTGCCAAGGTCTGCCTCAGGACACCAAGGCATTAGAAATGAAGCCAAAAGGTTGACAGGGGCTTCTGTGAGGAAACCTGTCACATTTGCCTTCTCTAGAAAACAGTTGTTGGGCCATTCATCAAATGCCACCAGAACCCAGGGATCATCGATGGGGAGGGTAGCCTGAGGGTAGCCTCTTCTTCTTCCAGGCTTGACTGTGTCATGCTTATATCTGCCTGACCTGGCTGCTGCTACCTTCCTAGGCTGTCATCCATCCAGGCCGTAGCACATGATGGGGAATCCGCTGATGTCCAGGTTTGGGTTCATTTCTGACTCCACCTATAATGAGCTGTACCACTGGGGTCATTCATCTTTCTGATGGATAGTTTCCTGACCTGTACCAGGTGAGAGTGCTAGAAAGAGAACAGAGCACCTGGGATGTAGGTCATTTCTGGCAAATGCTGGCTGTCATAAACACAGAATTTATTCTGTTGGAGGGAGGGACCAGGGGTTTCCACTGGGCATGTATGTACTGATGGCCCAGAGGGAGTCAAGCCCTCCTGTAATAGGAAAGTCCCAGCTGTCTCTTGCCTTGTGGGAGATTTTTGTTGAAAAGAGGACAGAGGGTAAAATACAATAATCACTCAGAAGTGGGATCCTGTGCTGTTGGTACAAATGGTGCCCATTGGAGTCAACATTTGCTTTCTTCTTGATTGCCTGGGATTTTGATACACACTGGGCAGAGGTTGCCTGGGTGACCAGCCCTCCGTTGAACATCTTTGTCTCTGATGAATTTCCTTGAGTAGAAATGGGGTTTGTGTGGTGCACAGAGAGAGGTTCGTGGATCCCCTCATGGCGGGAGATTAGGTGGACTCCTGCTTGTGGATCTGGACTGTTTGTCTTCATGGTCTAGTAGCATTTACAGCTGTCCTATGGCATTGTAGCAAATCTTAGTTGCTCTAATTGCAGAGATCTAGCTCACTCTCCCAATGAGTATCTAAATGCATCTCTGAGCATGCACGTAGCCTTGGAACAACTGACAGACCCATCACCAGCAGCTCCCTACCTTCCTCCAGACCGTGAGCATCTTGGGAAAAGGAGCTCACTCACCATTGGCTCTTGACCCTGTTGGTCCCGCACTATGGATATGATCACTGCTTAACATGACTCAGAGAGTCTGATTGCTGATGGCCATGATGAGGCCAAGAGGTGAGACCAGACAAAGGTGATTCACGGAAGAAAGTAATGATAAGAGAGAAAGTATCTAAAACCGTAGCACCAGCCAGTGGCTGAGAACTTGCTACATGGAGGGAGAGCCCTGTGCTAAACCCTTTGTCTCTACCATATAATAGCTCAAGTAGCTTCTAAGCTGACCACCGATGCTCATTTGGAGCAGTCTTTGATGGCGTTGATGGAGGCTGGAGAGATGGTGTAGTTGGTAAAGTTGCTTGTCTCGCAAGTATGGGGACCTGAGTTTGAGTCCTCAGAACTCACATCAAAACAAACAAATGAACCAACAAACAGCAACAGGTAACAACAAGAAGAAGCCAGGTGTGATGGTGAATGCTTTCAACCCTCATGCCAGAGACAGGAAGATGTTTAAGGCTTGCTGGGTGACTAAGGCTACTTGGTGAGTTCCAGATCTCTTTCTAAAATGAGAAGAGGAGGGTAATTTTTGAGAAAAAACACCTGCGGTTGTCTTCTAGCTTCCAAAAGTATGTACAATCACATGCATGTCACAAACACACACATGCACACATGCGCAAGTGTGTGCAAACACACACACACACACACACACACACGCACACACACATGCACACACACATGCGCGCGCACACACACACACACACACACACAAACACACATGCACACATGCAAACACACAGGCACATGCATGACAGTGTTGAGCACTGTGCTTCTTGGAACTTTCTTCATGTCGCATCTGGGTTGGTACTGTCAGAATCAGCCAGTTAGGTTGGGAAAGTGGAATCCCATTAACAGAGAATGTTATTGTAACCAGCAGTCACTGTAGCAAATGATCCTGGTCCAAGGTTGGAAGGAGAGGGAAGAGGAAAAGTCTACCAGGACCTAAGTTATCAGAAGTCTTAGGGACACCCGCCATGTCTGCTCAGTGGATTTCATTCAAGTAGAGAGTCAGCTCAAACTGCCCAGCCAAGGTGAAGGCCACTGCTGGGCCGAGGTAAGATGAGGGAGGTCCCCTCCACCCCATCTGCTCCTTTCTCAAAAGGGCCTCTGCCGTTAGCAGCAGAGAAGCCTCACCTCCAGGTGCAGAACCAGAACCCAAAGAAGGATCTAGTCTATAGGGCTGGGGACTGAGCGGAGGACAACTGATTTGCTTTGTCCACCTCCTTGGTAACTCGACAGCTACATGCATATCTAAACGTTCACATACTAACTTGTGTGGTCACCTCTCAAGATAAAATTATCCTTTGTATAAATGTACTTTCCCTCTCAAGATGAAGGGAGAACACAGCTCCAGTAGTCACTGGATCTGTCTCTGGTAAAACTAATTATTTTTAACATTCAGTTACACTGCCATATAAATATCTGTAAGAGACTGAATTGGAGGTTAATCGCCAGTCAACCCTCATGTTAATTAACATAGGGAGAAAGAAGAAGAAGGGAAAGCTTGGGTCCAGATGCAGGAGAAACAGGCAGAGTGTAGCTGGCATTATGTCTGGTCACAAGGTCACAGCTGACATTTCTGCTAGCCTGCTCATACTCCCAACCCTTATCTGGTTATGTGTGTGTGTGTGTGTGTGTGTGTGTGTGTGTGTGTGTGTGTGTGGTGTGTCTTTTCTAGTGGGATATGGCTGGCCTGCATTGCACAGTGGCTGTGTGTGTATGTCTTTTCTAGTGGGATCTGGCTGGACTGCAATGCACAGTGTGTGTGTGTGTGTGTGTGTGTGTGTGTGTGTCTTTTCTAGTGGGATCTGGCTGGTTTGCACTGCACAGTGGCCCTGTAGCTGAATTTCAGGTCACAAGTTGGCCATGCCTGAGTGTACATGATAATTATAGAATGGATTATTAGATGAGAAGACTTTCTAGAGAGAGACAGAGAGATAGATCGTCCTTTGGGTGAGAGTTTTATAAAAAGGGCTATTAATGCTGTAGACAGTGAAGCTGGGATCTGAAGCGTAGCTTAGAGCAGAGTACCTACCTTTAAGGGTTTCTGAGGAAGCAGGGAGGTCCTACCCTACAGACAACAGGCTTGGTTAATAGGCAACTACACTATATGCCTGTAATCAAGTTCTTTCTGATGTAGGTGTGAGGCATGGGCGGAGAAAGGATGCCTCTGCTGGTTCTTGATGGTAGGACCTGGAGTGGAAAGACACAGAAGAGGGTGTGGTCAGATCTGGAAGACCCTCATAGCAGCACCTAAAGGACTGGGAGCTAACATTAAATGAAGCAAAGTGAATTAAAGGACCCAGGCTGGAGAGATGGCTCAGTGGTTAAGAGCACTCTTTGCTCTTGTAGAGGACCTAGGTTTGGTTCCTAGCATCTGGATCAGTTGCTCATAATCACCGCTGTAACTCCAGCTCCAGAGGACCTGACACCCTCCTCTGGCTTTCTCAGTCTCTAGCACTTACATACATATATCTGCATGAAGATATACACACCTATACTATCCATGTAATTAAAAGTCAAACTGAATCATGAATCATGTGAATTCCGAGAGTGTGGGGACGTTATTGGTTTGTTTACTTGCTATCTAGAATAGTCCAAGGTGCACAGTCTGCTTTCAGTAATTATTTGTGAAATAACAGAATAAACACATCTTAATTACTAATAAAAACTCGAAGATGCAAGTGCTCGTCCAGTGTTGCTGTGCTCTCAAATGTCTGACAGCATCTAAATCTGCTGCAGAGTCTGGGACCTCAGGTGCTGCTCCACTAACAGCTTGCCAGGTTGGCTCAGAGCCTGAGATGAGTGAGTGCTCTTTCTCGGAATTAGAAGCTCGAGGAGTTGATCCCTATTGATGAAGCACCGTTCAGTTGTATGATCCATTTTACAGCCTGTTGTCTATAGTGGATGGAGTCTCTCTGTTCCTTGACTTTATGGTCTTTCTTCACACAAGATATTTCTATGACAGGGTTTGGAGGGTCACAGCCTGTGACCCTAACAAGCCATGCTTAGCCATCCATTCTCCAGAAGCCAATTACAACAGCCAAATGAATAGCAGAAAGCTAAAAGGGAGATTTATCCACTGGCCACATTGGGAAAAAGAGACCACTGGTACCCTGAACCTCTGCCATGATCATCATCTCCAGGGTCCTGAGGTGGTTGTGTGAGCAGAGATGTGAGCATTTAAGCAGTCCTAGCGGAGCCTAGGTGTGGTTCCGCCCACAAGGGACGCATCAGCATCATCCCTTCTGAAAGGTCATCTAGCAGTTTGCTCTCTGCCTGGCTTGGGGGTTTAAGCTTTTTTACTCTCTCCCAGCATGAGATTCTTGGTGGAATTCCAGCCTTGTGGGGCCCATTATTTGAATAGTCTGATAGCCAAGCATATCTTTTTTTGGATACAAGTGTCTCTTTAAAATATTTTTTTATTCCTGCCTGGCCAGTTATGTCTGTACTGTCTGAAAGGGCACCTGGTTCTGAAGGCCACAAGAAGGCCTCAGACATCACAAATGGTGAGGTGAAAGGCACCTCGATTCTATGTCCCCATCCCTGTAGGTGACAAATGGTGTCTGGAAGTGTGCCAGTTCCCAGCGCCCAACCAGAGGACCTTCAGCACTCAGGATGCCTCTGTCTAGATTTGCTGGCCTGCCGGGGAGTCTTCCTCGGAGAGAGTAACTGTGGGGTGGACTCGGGCTGCTGTGTGTGAGCATGTGCCTCCATTTGAGGATCTTGGCTTTTAGATGGAGCCACAATTTGTCAATTTTGGGTTCAGTTTACAAGTGTTCTCTTTTCTGAAGTCTAAATTTGTCTGAGCGGGGATGTCCTAATGAAACATGACATTTTCGTCTACTAAACCCACCTTCTCCAGGGAAGGGCGCTAAAAGAGCTCATAAAACTTCTCACTGCATCTGGGGAAGCGTGACGTTTTTTGTATTCATAGGCGTCTAAAAGAGGGAACCAAAACCCTCCCTATAGGAAAAAGGCCTGGAGTAATTTAAACTATTATCAGCAAAAGCCTAAACAGAATACTGAATTAGGCAAGAGGACTAGAGGGGCTCCCCTCCCCCACCCCACACTTGCTAGATTCTTGACTAGCTTATGAATGTAAGAAATTTTCATTATGACAATATTCACATTTTAATTTCTAGGCGGACATCAACTTGACTCAGTTTTATCCCAAGAAACCCAAAAGAGTGATCTATTTTTTTTAAAAGGCATCTTAACTTGTAGATTTAATTCAAATCAAATTTAATTGTGTCTTCTTGGCATAGAAAAATTGGTGGAATTAGTACTAATGCTTTTTGCTGTTAAGTTCCAAATAGGTTGCTACTGAGCCCTTTGAAAGACCAGGAAGAAGCCTAATCTATCTGAAAGGACCAAGACCAGGGGAAGCTGTATTTCAAAGCAAGCTCTGAGAACAGGAGTCTTGGAAGAGGAAACTAATTGATAAACAGTCTTGTTAAAGGAGGGATTTCTCTCAGAGGGCCAGGAATACTTAGAATGTAAAGTGTTTCTGACAAAGGGAATTGTTCTCTCTCTGCCCCTGTGGAAGGAGTTGAGAAAATACCAAAGAACGTCAGAGGCTGTGGTGATTCCAAGCAAGGAGAGACTTTTTCCACACTAATTTCAGTACTGGAATCTCTTTTTTTTTATTAAATTAACTTTAGGATAAGATATGTCTTGCCAAACAAATACAAAGGTCAGAAATTAATCTCTGCCATGCATGTCTGGGTTTCTGCTGTGGCCGCCTACGAAACCTGTTCTATCTCCTCATCCCCGTGGAAAGTGGGACATCTGTGTGGGTCTCCCTGCCCTGAGAGCCTGGCCATAGAGTCTGGGTGACGAGGAGAATGTGACAGCCTACCTCAGCTGGCTGTCGGGACCCCCCATCTTGTTTTCCTATGTTCTTTCCAGGCTGCAACCCAGGACCCCAGGGCTTGCCCCACCTAGGCTGTCAGGGAAATGGCCCCCTCCTGCCTCTCTGCAGCCACTAGGTGACCATTAAGAGCTACCAGAGTGACTTAAGGAGGCTTGCCACACTGACTCCCTTTCACACCCCAAGATTTTATATTCTTCATTTTTTAAAAATAGTGTTCCAAATCCCCATCAACTTAGAGTAATCCTGGTAGAGCTTCATTTTGTAAGTTAGCCTCAAAGGGTTAAATCCCAGGTCCTGTCCTAGAAGGTGTTTATGGAGGCTCCTTCAACGTCAATAAGCCACATGACTAAAATGCTGCCTGGTATACAATGTGGACACAACACGAGTATGGAGCTGATGACCTGGCCACACGAATGGACGAGCTAGCGTAATGAGAAATCAGCCAGCACATTTTCTACTCAAATGGTCACAAGCCGGTTCCCCTCCCTTTGACCTCTGATCCCAAGCAATGTCTTACATCTTTCCACATTTACTGAGCACCCCTGTGTGTCAGCCGTGATGTTCTGGCATACTCGCTATGATCTTCATGCAGCAGAACATGGAAGATCTCCTCCTGATCCATAAAGCGTTATGAACTCACAACATGTATCGACATATGACAGGCTCCTAGGTCTGAGTCTGAATGCTTCCTTTCTTCTTCCCTCTTCTTCCATCCTTTCCCTTCCTTCCTCCTTCCCCTCTTCTTCCATCCTTTCCCTTCCTTTCTCCTTCCCCTCTTCTTCCATCCTTTCCCTTCCTTTCTCCTTCCCCTCTTCTTCCATCCTTTCCCTTCCTTCCTCCTTTCCTTCCCTCCCTCCCTCTCTCATTATCTCTCTCTCTCTTTTTCCCTCTCTCTGTGTCTATCTGTCTCTGTCTCTGTCTCTGTCTCTGTCTCTGTCTCTCTCCCCTTCCTTCTGTGATGGAGTCCAGCCCTGTGGACACATTTGGCTGGTGCTCCAACACCAAGCTATGTCGCCTTGATCTGCTTCATGTCTTACTCTCTTCTTTCTCTCCTTTTGTTCTAAAGAGGTCTCGTCAAGTCCCGGCTGACCTTATACTCCTCATCCTCCTGTGTCCACCTTCTGAGTTCTGCGGTTATGCATGGACACAACCAAGCTTGCCTATCTTCCTGTGCTGGGGATTGAACCCATGGACTTTCTTATACTTGGCAGGTACTCTACCATTGAGCTATATTACGGCCCCTGCTTGCTCCAATTCCTGGCTGCTTGATCAAATTCTTGTTTTGTCTCTCTGCCTCTGAATTATTAAAGTTTGCTTTTCTTGTTAGTCATAGGTTATAAAGATCCCTTTGCTGTCCCAGCTCCTCGGTGTGACGCTCTCTCCCAGCTGCCATCTGCCATGATGAGACCGCGATCTTCCTCTGTCTGAAGGTTAGGATTTCTCTGACCCTCACCATTAAGAAGATAGCCAAACGCTTTGAAGTAGGTTGGAGAAAAGGTTTCTAACAGAGGGGAAAGTGGTGGTTAGGCAGTGCATGGATGCATTTCACTTGAGTGGTGGATAGGGTAGCTCTTAGTGCAAAATTAAATGTGATACATCAGAGTGCCGAGTATCGTGGCACACACCTGTAATCCCAGTGCTTAGGAGCTGGAGGCAGGAGGATCAGAATTTCAAAGTCTTCTTCAGCTACATAGCAAGTCTAAGACTTTGAGGGCAGCCTGGGGTACACAAAACTCTCTCAGACAACAAACAATCCAGGACTACAAAAGTTGTGTCAGGTGACAATGCAAGGTGTCTCCTCTTAGTTATCTTGTGCTGTCAATTTGACAAAACCTGGAGTCATTTGAGGAAGTCTCGCTTGAGGAACTGCCCAGACCAGACTGACCTGAGAGGCTGTCTTAATGGAGGATTGATGCGGGAGAGCCCAGTGCACTGTGTGTAGAAGCATCCCTAGAAAGGTGGTCCTTGGATATATGAGAAAGCTAGCTGAGCCTGGAAGCGAGGCAGCAAACAGTATTCCTCTATAGGTTCAGCTTCAAGTCCTGGCTTGCATTCTTGCCCTGACATCCTTAAGTGATGAACTGATACCTGGAAATATAAGCAGAAACGAACACTTTCCTCCTCCATGCGCTGCTTTTGGTTGTGGGTTTTATCACAGCAACGGTAACCAAACTTGAACAAGCCTTTACCTGTGGAAAGAGCTTGGGAAGCCTCAGAAAGATACTAACCTGGGGCTTTCATGAAGGCCCACACTCCCTGCAGTGGCCCCTGCTAGTGTCCATCACAGCCTTAGGCTGCAGTTAGGGGTAATTACAAGAGTCACCTCTAAAGTTTAAGTGTTCCTAAGGCTACTCATTATTAAGGAACAAACAATAATATTGCATTGTAGGAGAAGCATGTTTAGATTGGGGAGGCAACTCAGTTCACCAGACAAACATGAGGAGCTGAGTTCAGTCACCAGAACCCACGTGAAAAGTTAGGAAGGCCAGGTGCACCAGTGCCAGGGAGACAGAGACAGAGACAGGAGGATCTCTGAGGCTGGCCAGCCACCTTAGCCTACTTAGTGAGCTCCAGGAGAGTGGAAAACCCTGTCTCAACAAACAAGGCAGATGGATCCTGAGGAGTGATACCAGGGGTTGACCTCTGACCTCCACATGCATGTATATTTAGGAACATGTGTAGACCTGTTTACATGAATATCACACATACATACACCCACATAGACATGCACCCACACATACATGCAGACATAGATACACACACTTAAACACACACAAACATACACACATAAATGCAGACACAGACACACATACACAGGCAGTTAGACACACACATATACACACAGACAGACGCACACACATACACACAGACAGACATATACACATACACACAAACATAGACACACAGACAGACACATAGACAGACATACACACATAAATGCAGACACAGACACACACTTATACAGACAGACACACATGCACATACACACATACATGCAGACACAGACACACAGACACACAAACTCAGACAGACAGACAGACAGACACACATGCACATTCACACACAGACACACACACAGACACAGACACACACACAGACACAGACACACAGACACACACACACACACACACACACACACACATACACACTGGCCCTGAGAACCTTACAGAGTGTAATCTTACCCCTCTTTCCCTGTCTTTATTGTTGAGGTCCCTCTAATGCAGCACGTATCACATTCTGCCTAGAATTATGGTTCCTTGGATTGTATCTTTCTTTCTCACTAGATCATGAGTCCCAAGGGGCAGAACAGACATTTTCTTGATTCCCCGGCCATATCTGAGCATATAATATGCCCCAGATAAGCATTTGTTCATTAGCATAGAATTAAAGTTTGATACCTATAAGAGGTGAGTGAGCCGAATAGCTCAAAGTAGAGACAGAGGAATCCAATTAGAACTGGTGGACACTCTCAATATCAAATTAAGGACCGTCCTTGGTTCTTCTGAGAGCAACTCCAGACACACGAGGTAAAGTACAACCTCTTCCTTCAGGTATTACTAGTCGCTGGTCATAACCCCTCTTTGAGACTGGGTCCGACCTCGACGGAGAGACGGAACGACGACGACTCCGGGGACGAAGTGTCTCTCTCCGATCGGCACGATCACACTGGAACCCGTTGGGGACGCCCGGACGACACTCAGTCAAGAGGATGACCCCACGGGAGGTGAGTGAGTATACAGACTCTCCTCAGCAACAAAGTTGCTACTTTCCTACATCTTCCTGGATGCTTTCACCTCTCACTTCTGCTGTCTCCAATTTGTCCACATCTCCCCTCTCTGTTTTTGTTGTTGTTGTTTAGGGCACTAATACTGGTCTTATCCTTTACACAAAAACCATGTCTTTAAGGACTCATTTATTGGTGAATGCAAATGTGGACATTGACTCCAGTACATCATCTGATGTGGGTGCTGGAAACAGAGCTAGGGTCCTCTGCAAGAGCACCAAGTACTTTTAACTGCGGAGCCATTTCTCTGTTCCTTCTAAGCGTAACAGTGCTTTAGAATGAAAGACGGTCTTAAATTTTTATGAAGTCCAGTTTAGTAGCTTGTTATGTGTTTAGTGTTACACTGAGGATATGTTGCATTGAAGAAACATTCAAGGTCGTGGGGGTTTTCAGTGATTTTATTCCAGAAGATTTATGGCTTTGCATTTGGGCCAATCAATTTATTTTAATTATTTTTTTTTATGATCCAGGGTATAGATCAAAGTTCTTTTTATTGGTCTATTGATGAGTTGATTGCAGATGGATCTCCCATTGTTCCAGATCATCTTCTGAAAAGGCTACTCTTTACCCAGGGAATTAATTTTGCACCTTTGTCAGGGCTTAGGTCTCTGGCTAGGGTATACTTGGATTAGCAGAAAAAGCACCTCTACTGATCTGTTCCTACATACTCCTAACAGGAATTCTGGGAAATCTTGTCCGTGCTAGCTTTGTCACACCACAGAAAAATGTAAGGCTTGCAAATACTACAAAGGATGCTTATTAAAGGAAGATATTTGAATTTTGTCATGGTTAATCTCAACTATAAACGTGCCCAGATCTAGAGCCAGTTAAAAAGGCAAGCCCCTGGGTGCTCCCCTCAGGGAGTTCCTTAATCAGATTGTTTAAGCTAAAATAATGTGGGCAGAACCCTTGGGTAGCAGCCCAGATTGACATGCAATGAGAGAAGTCAAACTACTGCTTTTGCCTGGCTGTCTTCACTCTCATTGGCAAGTTCATCTGCTCTGTTGCTGCCATCGCTGCATTCCTTTGCTGATATTAAGACCCAGTTTATGCCCTCTAGCACGGACGGAAGACCAGTGGATCTCCAGGGAATCTTCTGGGCCTTCGTACCAGATTGGGACTTCTGTGGTGTTCAGTTTGTGGATTGAGTGTCTACCGGATTCTCGGCCTCTCTGGTGGGAGACAGCCATTTTTAGACTAGCCAGACTCTACTGTGTCTCCTTTTCTGTATAACATTCGATCAGTTCCTTTCCTGCAGAGAAGCCTGACCGAACAAATCTTAACAGAAATAGGCTTTCTCATGGCTTAGCTTCCTCTGTTCTTCTCTCACACCCCTGTGGAGCTGGGCTTGAGCTGCAGTTTTGTTGACTGGGGCAGAGGGAGAAGACTATGTTGGTAGAACTGGACAAGGCGTCCGTGGAGTCCTGCCCCTGATAGATGGGCACGAGGCGGGTGGGGGTGGGCGTTTGAAGAGCAGAATGCTGGACATGCAGCTAAGCACAAGGGCCTTGTGGGAAATGAGCAGTGGTGGGGAGGGAGGACTGACGGGAGGACTGAGGTAGGGTGGAGATCATACATACAACCTGCAGCACCAGGTTCCGGACCTTTATTGTGTGCCTCGTGGGAAGCTCTTGCTGTCTGTGTGATGGGAGCTCAGGCCTGCTCTTCAGAAGCCCCAGCTCGTTGCCACAGCATGGTCATCCTAGGACGTGTGTGTGTGGGAAGTGAGGAGCCGCAAGCCTTGGAGGTAGACACCTTCCCTGCAACGGCAGTGAGACGAAAGATGAGTCAAGGAAAACACCAGACTCCTCCCTCCTCTTTAAGAGAAGCTTTTATTAGCATATATTAATTATGCATAATTATGGGTTTCATTTTGTCATTTTCACACATGCATATAATGTGTTCTGTTCACAATTACCTCCCTCTTACCTTCTCTTGCCTGCTTCCATGTCTTTTGTGATTGCATGCGGTTCAATGAGTTCTGTTAGGGCTGTTGTAGGAGCAGGGGTGAGGGGTTATTTATGGGAGCATGGGCACCTGACCAGTGGCTACACCACTGAAGAAAAACCACTCCCCCTCCCCTGGGCATCATTGGCTTTAGCTCCTCAGCTTGGTCCAAGTATTAACTCCTTCTGGAATAGCCTGGTCTCTGTCAAGCATGTGGAGCCTTTGAGATTCAGTGGTAGCAGGATCCAGTGCTTTGTTTCAGAAGCTCCATAGAAGCTAGATACAGGCAGGTGGCTCTCAGTATATGCCACATGGGTGTCGTCAGGCCCAGCCACAGAAGATAGGTTACAGCCTTTCTGATGCCACCTCATACCGGGATGGCTGTTCATTAAATGATGGTGTGCTGCACAGATCCTGCCTTTCCCCTGTGAATGCCCTCCATTCTGAATGGGCTGTGTTCCAGTGTACTTAGGTCAGTATGTGAAGACGCACTCTGGGAGTTAGGGGTGGCACACCACGAGCCTCACTTCCTGTCTCACGGTCATCTTAGTCTCAGACTTCTGGATCCTCATTCATGCCTCTCCTTCACCAGGAAGAGCTGGGTCTCGCTGACTGAGCTGGGGAAGTCAACTGTAGAAGTGAAGTCAGGAAGGGCCAGGCAGGTCCATCCCCAGGGAAGCCAGTGCAGGGTGGAAGAGTAAGTGAGCTCTTGGGCTGGTAGGGAAGCTGCGTGGGTGGACTTTTTTTTTTTTTTTTGGTACCTCTTCAATCCTATCAGCGAGACATCCAATTATGCCACTTATCTGAGGCTATAATTATTAAAATATATCCTGAATTGTGATGCTAATAGCAAATTTGCTAAATGGAAATGAATTTTTAATATCATAATTTACCTTTCCCTTTTTATCTGATTCATTTTCTCTGTCGATGTCACTTCATTAAGGGCAAATTAACATGGAGGGCCTTCGAGTCCTTTCTGCTGAGGACACGGTTAGTAGGGTTTCAGAATGTCTTCGAGTTTTCTAGGACCTGTCTAAGGCATCATGCCCAGTGGGTCTGTGCTTATGTGCTCTGAGAACCTGGACCTCATGTCCAAGGATCACTCCTTCTTGGGCAGAGGGATCTGGTCCTGACACAACTCGATGATGCCCTATCATTTGATTATGTTCTAAAAGAGGCCTCAGTATCCCCAGGCCAAATCAGCTGATGTTCACTTGTAAAGTCATATAAGTAGCATAGGCCAGATAGACATCAGAGTGTCAGGCATACCCTTGGTGGCTCAGGCCTTTGGCCCTTCCATGTGTTTTGGAGCACACGTCAGAAATCCCAGTTCACAGACTGGTTTGTTCCTGCATTTCACTGAGCCTGGAGCAGCTGGAACTTTGTGTTGGTTGGTTGGTTGGTTGGTGGGTTGGTTGGTTGGCTGGTTGGTTGGTGGTTGGTTGGTTGGTTGGTGGTTGGTTNGTTGGTGAGTGGGTGGGTTGGTTGGTTGGTTAGTTGGTTGGTTGGTTGGTTAGTTGGTTGGTTAGTTGGTTGGTTAGTTAGTTGGTTGGTTGGTGGGTTGGTTGGTGGGTGGGTGGGTTGGTGGGTTGGTTGGTTGGTTGGGGGATGGAGGAAGATACTCCTTCTCTCCACTGTCGAGTAGTCTGTCCACAGGTGTGGGTGCCAGCATTAAACAACACTAGTCTGCATCATGACCTGCTCAGTCTAGGGGTAGGAGCTCTAGGCCACACCACCCTGGGATTGTTAGCAGTCACTGTCAACTTGGCGATATTCAGGCTTACCTAAGAGATACACCTCTGGGTGTGACTGAGCGTGTTTCTGAGAGGTTTAGCTGAGTTGGAATTGGAAAGGGAAAATGAGAAAGTCAGATGGGTACCAGCATTCATCTCTCTTTGCATCCTGACTGTGGACCCATGTGACCAGGTCCTCGGTGCTCCCTCGGCGTTTCTTCCCCACCACGAAAGACTGTACACACTCAAACTGTGAGCCAAAGTAACTCTTCCTCCCCCAAGTTGCTTTTTGTCAGGTGTTTGGTCACAGCAGTGAGAAAATTAGTTAACACCTACTCATGAAACCACCCTCCCCTAGAGATGGGTGAGCTCCCAAAAGCTGTCTCAGGGACAGACTTAGGCTCCTCTAGTCCTTAATGTGGTGATATTTCTGGCACAGCCTGCCCCTCTCAGGGCTACACTCCAGGGTGCAGTAAACAGCATCAAGGCATGTTGAGTCACTGAGGTCATCCTGGAAGTTGGCCCACCTGTTAGTCCTGCCACAAAGAGTCCCTCAGTCACAAATATTTGATTGAAAAAAAAATCACTCTGCAAAAGAGGTGATTGTGAGCCAAATGCATTGATTTAACACAGTTTGTATCTTTTTAAAATTCATTCAGGAAGTGTTTATTGTCTGTGATATGCCAGGTGCTCTTCTAAGTAGGTAGACATAGTAGCGAACAAAAATTACAAAATCAGAACTCTGTGCTTGTGGAGTTTCTAGTCCAGTAGGAATGATAATGAACAAATACAAACAACGAGAGGTGTCTGAGGCAGGAGCAGGGGGAGATTCAGTACAGAAAAGAAGGGCGAGTGGTATTAGGGATGCAATTCCAAATAGAGGGATCTTTGAGCATAGACTGGATACATAGTATCCAGGTTGCCAGCACAGGGACTGAAGCAGAAACCATGGAGAAATGCGGCTTACTGCCTTGTTCTCTGGCGCACTCGGCTGGCGTTCTCATACAGCCCAGGCCAATCAGCCCAGGGATGGCATTGCTGGAAGTGGGTTGGGCCCTCCTCCTACACCAATCATCAATCAAAACAATGCCCATAGGTGTGCCCATGGACTAATCTGACTGAGACAATTCTTCAGCTGAGGCTCCCTCTTCCCAGGTGACTGTAGGTTGTATCAAGCTGGCAAACAGATATCTGGGGGAGAACAAATCAGACAGAGAAATGATCAGTGCAAATGTCCTGGCAGGCTGGTGTGCTTAAGGAACAAGCTAACTCATAACTGCAGGAAATTGTGGTGGTGGTGGTGGTGTCAGCAGAGGTGGTGGTGGCAGAGGCAGCGGTGGCAGTGCTGATGGTGGGAGGAGATGAAGCAGAAGATGGATTAGGAGCCATTTGAAGACTTTTGTTTGATGCTGGGTGAGATGAGATATCAAAGAGGGTTTAGGATTCAAACAGTACTGTCTTTGTGTTTAAGAAGCTCTCAAAACAAAACAAACAAACAAACAAACAAAAACAAAAACCCGCCGGGCAGTGGTGGCACACGCCTTTCATCCCAGCACTTGGGAGGAAGAAGCAGGCAGATTTCTGAGTTTGAGCCCAGCCTGATCTACAGAGTGAGTTCCAGGACAGCCAGGGCTACACAGAGAAACCCTGTCTCGAAAAAACAACAACAAAAAAACCCCAACAAAAACCAACAAACAAACAAACAAAAAAGCTCTCACAGCCACAGTGAGACTGACATTTGAGTGGGACTGCAAGGACAGAACGGGGAGGAGCACTATGAAAATCTGATGACTGTGGCTTGGTGGGTGTGGTCAAGACTAAGCACTCTTATTTTAAAGGCGGGGCCAACAGAACTCAACGAACCACCTGAGAGTGGAATGTAAAGAAGGGGCAGAGCTAAGCAGAATTGGAGAGAATGAACAGCTCTTGATCCAGGTGCTGCCACCTCTCTGAGGTGGAGCTAGGTGAGGAGGGACTATTGGCCAGAAGTCAGGACCTGCGATATT
>LR751876.1:61089-127234 GCA_902729485.2 Mus minutoides | reverse complement strand
AGATCCTGCAATATCTCTCTTGGGCATATATCCAGAAGATGTTCCATCTGGTAATAAAACTCCTCTTCAAAAGATATTTTAAAGGATTTACTTTATTATTTATTTGTTTGTGTGTGTGTGTATGTATTGTATGCATGTATGTATGTATGTATTATGTGGCTGCCCACAAAGGCCAGAAAAGAATGTCAGATCCCTGAAATTAGAGTTACAGAAACTTGTGAGCCATTAGATACAGGTGCTGGAAAGAAACCAAACTTGGATCTCCTGGAGGACCAACATGAGCTCTTGAATGCTGAGACATTTCTTCAAGCTTACACAGCCTTCTTACTTATTATGATTAACAGGAACTGCTCTTACCTCTAGAAAACTGTGGACTTGCAATTGGATGCCTAGAGATTTCTGTACATATCAAGGTTTGGTTTATGGGCTTATCACTGCGTGAAATACATAGATAGCGCTCCATAGTCAATCAATGAATGAGGTATGGCATAGAATAACAAGTAAATCTGGGAATTTCTACTTCTAAAAACTCATCTGAGTAGCAGGATGCCAAGGAACACATTTAATTGGTTATAAAATGTTATATTCTACCCGATTTTTGTAGCAGAGCTGGAGCAGTGAGGGCCAGGGAAAACCCAGATGTTCTTCATTTATTTTCTTGGCTGCACATTAAGCTAAAGTTTTCAAAACATGTACCCAGACAGTGAAGTAATCAGAGAAATGTTGCTGCTCTGAATAGCCCTAACTCGTCATATGACAGCATTCTATGGGTTTTGGCTTTGAAGTAAAGATTTGTAATAATGTTTTAATCAATTTTCTATCATCCAAATTAATTCATAAGGATAAAAATCACTACATAAACAGTGGTTATTACAATGTAACATGATGAATTCCTCAAAATCCTGTTCATTTTGGGCAGTGTGACTTTTTTATTATCCTATATTGTGCAATTTTTGTCAGTGTGTTAGCTGTGCACATGCCCATCTATATGTAAACACAGCCAACTCTGACTAGGACATCTTGTGGTAAGTGTTTTTTTTACCAATTCATTAAACTTGCTTATATTTCTCATCTTCACCACTTAGCTTTTGTGACACCTCAGACATAGTTATTCTTTGTGAGTATCTTGTGCTCTTCATTCATATATGAGATTTCTAGAAGGCTTTAATTTCTTAGCACATAAACCTCTTATGTCTGGCCTAAGAGTCATCTCAATATGGAGGTTGGCATCTACCTTAGCAAGTGACCAAACAGAATGTGTATAGAGAAAAATGCACTGCTTGTAAAAGCTACATTGCTTTTCTGCTCAAGTCTTGGACAGCTTGCATGACTTCTGCCTAATCTCATTCATTGGAAGCCAGTCACTAACATCTTTTCACATGTAAGGCAGAGGAACTCAACTCTGCCTCTCAGAAAAAGGAAAACACATTGTGGGCACATTCAAAGGGTCCAGCATTACTTTAATCACATCACTGCCCTGTTTTAATTTCTTACTTACATGTCTACACTTTAGGTTTATTTCTGGATACTCTTAATGTCTTTATTCTATGCCATATAACACTGCAAAGATATGTGCAGTGACTGAATTAAGTTATATAAAAATCACACTCTGTGTTTTCCTCTTGGGGCTAAGGTCTCTTGTATCTCAGACTGACCTTAAAGTTGTCGAGTAGGCAAGAGTAAGTTTGAATTCTGATGCCCTTTTTCTCTTTCCTGTGTACTGGGATTACAAGTTCCGCCACTCTTATGTTTACAGCATTCTGCCTGCATGCATGCCTACACACTAGGAAGGGGCATCAGATCCCAGTATAGATGGTTATGAGCCACCATTTGGTTGCTGGGGATTGAACTCAGGACCTCTGGAAGCACAGCCTCTGAGCCATCTCTCAAACCCAAGTACCACCACTCTTATTTTTAATGCAATGCTGCAGATCAAACCCAGGCCTTCACACATGATACCCCCAGTTCCATAAAGTGTGCTTTTTATCTCCTACTACAGGGCATGTATCCAACTTTAGTTGTTATTCCCACCTGAACCTTCTTTGGCTTATTTATCTTTAAAATGAGGGCCATAATAATCAACTCTGTTAGGTGACTGAGGAAAGTATAGATAAAAGTGTACGTTAAATCACAAAATATGCAACAATTAGTACTGAGTCAGCCAGGATACAGTGCTACAAGCCCATAGAGCTACAGAGGAGGGTGACTTCATTCCAGTACTTGCTGCCTACACCAACTACTAGGCAAGGACCCTTTCTTTTATTTTTTAACTTTTCTGCCTCAGAATGATTCCAATCCTTATTACCTGCATATGCAGGTATTCAATAAGCATTTTCTACCTCTGATACTGATGGTTGCCTCCATTTTCCTTTATTCGGTGTACAACAGGGGGAATTTTTAAGGTATGTGTATTTTACGAACTAGAAAGAAATTAAAAAGTATAAGGTGAGGAATATCTGAGAATATAGGTTAATGAACAGGTCAGACATGAACTGAAATCCCAGCTCTGCTGGTCAGCTGGTAAACCCTGTGATCCTTGATGCTTTGTTTCCTTTGACATTTATATGGGGATAGTGAGTTTATTTATTAAAGAGATAATATGTGAAAAGTGTTTAGAATGTCACCTTTCAGTGCTAAGTGCCCCTGGGAATATGTTTCTTCTATAACTGTGGTTTTTATCACATTGTTCTCTTATCAGGGCAAGATGTGTTGTCTGTGGACAGGTACACCCTATTGCTCGAAAGCCCCATTTGGCACACCAGAATGACTTCAGTACAGGACTGAGTAGTCCCCAGTGTTTGTTCTGCCTATCTGGATAGCAATCTACAGAAAACAGCTGGAACTGTTTCCATTTTCTCTTTAGCTTAGCCCAGGGGCATGCAGGGCCACAAGCACATTTCAGAAATTTGAAAAATAAACAATGAAATGTTTCATGTTTGCCACATGTGTCTTTTTCCTCTCTTGATTTGGTTTGGCTTGTTCTCAGCCATAAAAATTTACAAAAAAAGAAAAGAAAGAATGGATATGACAGCATAAATCTTTCTAACCCATCCCCCCAAATCTTCAAATCCAAGGTTATGATGTGAACACATGTTCTAACTAATATGTTCATGAAATTTTTAATAATTAGTTTACTCATGAAAGTTTAAACAGCTGCCTATGTTGGTAAAAATATTCCCACCCAGGCAGAGTAACCTCCTATACTCTCCGAGATTTTCCAAATCATCAGGCCATGTGATACATTCAGACAAAGTTGAAACATGCATTCAGGGACTGCCTTGAACTATTCAATTATGTATGCAATAAGTTTGTCCAGCAGGTCAATTTCTTTGATGAGAATCTTGTTTATTTTGTCAATGACAATCTTGACAACATCAGTGTTGGAACCGTTTCCAAACAGATTGCTCAGCTATTCAATAATTTATTTAGGAAAACATACAAAACAGGCTAGGCCTTTTTTCTAGGTTATTTTACAGCATACCTTCATGAAAGCAAGCTTCCTTTTTAGATAGATTTGGAAATTATAGGAAATTACATCTCACCCTTCTTTGGTCCTTTCAAATGTATCATTTTCTCTTCTTGGAATATCCCCTGTCCACCTCAACCTAATTCCTAGAAGCATTAGTATCTTTAAGTTTTCCTGTCCCTGTCTCAGGAAGCCTTGTTAGCCTTGTTGGCCAGGATGGTGTCTCTGAAATGAGTCTCCATGGCACTGTGAACTGATCAATGATGGCACTCTTGGCACACACAGCTCATGATCACACTTTCCACCCACCAATGTTGTTTAAGTATCAGTCTCTACTATACCACTCAAAAAGCTGTGAGTCCCCTGACTTAACCCAGCACAGAGCTAGAGCTCAAAAAGAACCTGTTGGACTATGGGATGAATGCACAGATCCTCCTTCTCACATGGCCTCCGCATCTCCTTCTTCTCTTTTGTATCTGAATTTCAATAACTCCTGCCAATTTTAGCTTTAAAATGTTTCCCAGACCCCTCTCTTTCCTAACACTGCTTCAATGTTCTTAGCTATAGGCCTGCTGACTCAAGCTCAGCTGTACACATGGGCCTGAATTCTGTGAATCACAGATCCACTTTAAATGCCCAGTGACTTCAGGCTGCCTAAAGTACAAATGGGGCTTTTTCTCCTAAGGCAGCCCATCAACATTTTGCTCCTTGCCTCAGTCTGTTCTCTCTCTTAGCACAAGTTAATGTTTATATTCAGAAAGACAAAATAGCCTACAAACAAAGTACAAGAACCAGGGTTTGAAGATGATGTTTCCTAGACTCTGTGCAAAATTCTTAGGTAAGCCCATTCCTCTAATATACTAGACACTGAGATAAACTGGTGAATAATTGGGGGAAGGAGTAAGGATAAAAACATAACACACTACTACTTCTTGTGACTTAACCTCAGTGTTTCTCAAAATAATGTTAATGTTAGATGTTAAGATACTTTATGAAAACAATATTCCATGGGTAAAATGGAGAGCACAGGAGAGCTACTCCTTAAAGATTCCCAATGCATGCTAACATATTAAAATTAAATGAAGGCAAAATAAATATTAGCAGAAAGAGAGAATATTTGGAATAGGAGAACTGCTAACTATATTTGAATTACAGACTAAAACCACATTAATACTACTTTACTATGAAACAGTACACTGCTCCAACACTTCAGAAGGCTCATCATTATGACTCACTACGATACAGCATCACATGCCATGTACCATGTGTCCACCATAAATTCTTTTATCCAAATAATTTTAATGTCTTCAATTTTAAATTATTGATATGTGTTGCTTTACAATATTTTGTCACATTTCACAGTGCATCATAGCAATCTTTCCAATTTTTATTAGATATTTTCTTCATTTACATTTCACATGTTATCATGAAAGTCCCCTAAATCCTCCCACATCCCCCACCCTGCTTCCCTACCCACCAACTCCCACATATTGGCCCTGGCATTCCCCTGTACTGGGGCATATAAAGTTTGCATGACCAAGAGGCCTCTCTTCTCAATGATGGCCAACTAGGCCATCTTCTTCTATATATGCAGCTAGAGACATGAGCTCTGGGAGTACTAGTTAGTTCATGTTATTCTTCCACCTATAGGGTTGAAGACCTCTTCAGCTCCTTGGGTACTTTCTCTAGCTCCTTCCTTGGGAACCCTGTGTTCCATCTAATAGCTGACTGTGAGCATTCACTTCTGTGTTTGCCAGGCACTGGTATAGCCTCCCACAAGACAGCTATATCAGGGCCCTTTCAGCACTATCTTGCTGGCATATGCAATAGTGTCTATGTTTGGTGGCTGATTATGGGATGGATCCCCGGCTGCAGGAGTCACTGGTTGGTCCTTCTTTTTGATTCAGCTCCACACTTGATCTCTGTAACTCCTTCAATGTGTGCTTTGTTCTTAATTCTAAGAAGGGGTGAAGTGTCCACATTTTGATCTTCATTCTTCTTGAGTTTCATGTGTTTATCTTGGGTAGGCTAGGTTTCTGGGCTAATATCCACTTATCAGTAAGTGCATGTTATGTGAGTTCTTTTGTGATTGCGTGACCTCACTCAGGATGATACCCTCCAGATCTATCCATTTGCCTAGGAATTTCATATATTCATTGTTTTTAATAGCTGAGTAGTACTCCATTGTGTAAATGTACCAAATTTTTTGTATCCATTCCTCTGTTGAGGGACATCTGAGTTCTTTCCAGCTTCTGGCTATTGTGAATAAGGCTGCTATGAACATAGTGTCCTTATTACCAGATGGAACATCTTCTGGATATATGCCCAAGAGAGATATTGCAGGATCTTCTGGTAGTACTATGTCCAATTTTCTGAAGAACCACCAGACTGATTTCCAGAGTGGTTGAACAAGCTTGCAGTCCCACCAACAATGGAAAAGTGTTCCTCTTTCTCCACATCCATGCCAGCCTCTGCTGTCACCTGAATTTTTGATCTTAGCCATTCATACTGGTGTGAGCTGGAATCTCAGGGTTGTTTTGATTTGCATTTCCCTGATGATTAAGGATGTTGAACATTTTTTCAGGTGCTTCTCAGCCATTCGGTATTCCTCAGTTGAGAATTCTTTGTTTAACTCTGTGCCCCACTTTTTAATGGGGATGTTTGATTTTCTGGTGTCCACCTTCTTGTATCATATCAATTTTAACACAAATTTGCATCAAGGATCGTTAGCTTATGAGGTGTTTTGTTGTTTGTTTTCCAGATCAATGAAGTATTATTTCTAGTATCCTTTTTATGATATTTAAATTTTGAAATTCTCATATATGCCTATAATGTGGGTTTTTTTGTGTGTGTGTTTTATTTTGTGTTTTTTGAGACAGAATTTCTCTAAATAGCTCTGGCTGTTCTGGATCTCACTCTGTAGACAAAGCTGGCCTAAACTCAGAAATATTCATGCTGCCTCTGACTCCTGAGTGCTGGCACATGCTACTGCCACCTAGCTATGATGTGGCTTTTAAATAATAAAATTTTAGGGTTGGCAATGACTTTTGGCGTTTCAAGCAAAGTCCTTCTCTCTTTAGATAAAGCATTAAATGATTGTGTTATTTAAGGTTACAATTGCTGTAATGAAACACCATTGCCAAGTAACTTAGGGAGAGAAGGGTTTATTTGGCTTATATCGTTGTTTATCATCAAAGGAAGCCAGGAAAGGAATTCAAATAGTATAGTAAACTGAAGGCAGGATCTGATACAGAGGACATGGAGCACTGTTGCTCAGTCTGCTTTCTTATAAAACCAGGACCAGGAGCCTGGGAACTACACTAACCATAATGTGCTAGGCCCTCCCACATCAATCACTAAGAAAATCACCTTAGAGGCTCACATACAGTCTGATCTTATGAAGGCATTTTCTTCATTGAGGTTCCCTTCTCTCAGATACTTTAACTTGTGTCAGTTTGACAAAAACTAGCATATAACTCTAGTCATACAGCTTGTTTGTGACATAAAAAACAATCCAGAAACAAACTAACAAAACCCCCAAAGGCTTATACCACCCCTGGTCTTTTTCCTTCATTCTACATCAAGAATTCTCAATCTCAGGTGACTCTTATTCCTTGGGAGATATTTTTCATTGTCCAGGGACACATTTTTTTTTTATGGTAAAGAGCTCAGAAAGTATGAAATAAGGCTGGAGAAAGAAGCAATACCAGTGGGGAGAGTCCATGGATGTTCACTATCAAACAATACACAGGAAAACCTAACAAGAAAGAAGCATTTCAGCCAAAAATTCAACAATGGTGACTATAAGAAACTCGGTACTTTTCTAGAGATAGTAAAGTATTTGGGTTGAATCTCTGGTACTTTCATTTTGAGTTTCCTGATAACCTGTAGGGCATTGCAATATATTTGAAATAATACAGGATTACAGAAATTAAATTATTCTTTTAACCCAGGAAGGAAGGAAGAAAAAGACAAATACAAACAATGTGGGGAGAGATGGTTGTATTTGAGGGATGATATGGAAACCTAGTGAAGTGAAAAACTTCCTAAAATATATGGATGTTACTAAGATATCTCCTAATAATGGGGGATATGGAGTCTCAACTGGCTATTTCTTGTCATAATACAAGGCTTTCAGTAGAAGGATGGAGTTACATTCAATTGATTTTGGCCAAAGGGGTCCCATAGAAATTCCTAAATATCCCAGGCTGTTAAGATAATTGATTGCTCTTTGAAAACTGGCAGTGGGGCCCCATTGTCAAGGACAGCACCCCATGATTCATTGAACATGGAGAAGATGAGCTGATGCCTATATGGATTACTCACCCTATGTACTATGCTTTTAGTGTGGGAAGATACTGTGCAGGACATCAAGATATAAACATCCTTGTAACAAACACCAAAATGTAACACTAACAGTCATAAAACCTTTGACCTGCAATCTGTCCTGTCTGAAAGATATGCTAAGTCAGTGGTGGCTCAGAATTTCAGAACCAGAAACCAGAAAGGTAGCTCAGAGACTTGGGGTAAAATCAAACACTATTGTTCTTAAAACAAACATGTAAACAAAACAGTAATTCCATTAGCGATTTATGTCTTTATAAAGATCAGCAACATGCTAATTTCTTGGAGATAAGTTCTCTAATTCCCAGGAAGTAAATATCTCATTATTTACCACTTGGCTAGTGGATATTTCCTTCTAAGATAATTTAAAATATACATAAAACTGGAATCTGCACTTGAACTGTGGACTAAAGTTGGTTTGGTATTTCCTTGAGCTTAGGTACATTTCCAGCCACTTTGTGCCTATGTGGAGACCTAGAAAAGTGAGTTCCTATATAGGTTAGTCTCTTTGCTTTATAGTGAAGGAACTAGATTTTATACTATTGTAATTTGAAATGTTTTTTAAAATATTCATAAAATTAACACAGCGACAATCATTGGCCTGAATTCTCAAGGAAATATATACAATTTTAAATAGAACCTCCACACTATGGGATCTATTCTGATCTTGAATTTGTATTTCCTTCTTTATTTGGTGAACATTTTAATCGGAAAAATATATGATATTCCAGCTTTAATGAGTCTATGAGGACCATCTCCACAGACTCATTTTCTCTCCTTGTCACTATTCTAAAAATAACCACCTGACTGGGATGACCTATGCCAGAAGGCACAGCCTTCTACTTCACTCACTTCCTCTGGATACATGCTCCCAGTGATCTCTGCAACAGTATTGAAGGAATCCGTATCTGGATAGGTCTTTGCTCCCATTTCTAGATGAATGACAATTTTGTTCCCACGAGAAGCCATTCGAGAAATCATTTCTGCATCTTCTACTGTGATACAGGCTGTAGGAATCTTGGGCACACCATCTTGATATTCCTGAGCACCTGTGTGAGGACTTGAGAAGAGAAATCACCATATTAACTTAAATGTGAAAAATGCTTCAAAACCCTTATATATTGACTCTAACTTTCACTGACTTTTACATATTCAGACTTTTACATATTTGACTTTTATATGAATATATCTTTTAATCTTAATAAAACTGTATAAAATTAAGTTTAATATTTATGTTATTTAAAAATTCCATAATATTTTTATAATTTGGATTGTCCTAGTGTGAAAAGTTGGCATAATCTCTTACAGAGACTGACAAAGCTGTCATAACTAAGAAGTGAACACATGTACAGAAGGCAAGTGAGCCTCTGAAACCGACAGAAGATATAGACAAGTTCTACATGCATAGCAAGAAACTGGTTCAGATTCTCTCAGGTCTGTAGTTTCTTACTGGCACTTAGCTGCCATTTTTCTCTTCCAAACACAAAACACAGAATATACAAACCTTGTAATAAGGTAGAAAGTTGCATAGAAAAGTGGTAAAACAACTAAGAAATACTTATGTTGCTATGAAGAATGTGGGTGATTTTATCATAGGGAAAGGAAATCTATCATATTTATGACACTAAAGGGGATAATTATGTATGATGGTTAATCTGTATGTATTTATGTCTGCATGTGTGAGTGCAACCATATGAATGTTTACCTATGGAGGCCACAAGTTGATGGTAGTTATTTTTCTCTAATGTTTCTTGCTTTATTTACCGAGGCAAGATCTGTTAATGAACCCAGAACAAGCTGATTCATCTAATCGTGATAGCTATCATACACCTGGAGATCCTCTGTTTCAGTCTCCTGAAGTTCTGGGATAAAAGGCAGGCAGGCTGTCCTGTCTACCCAGCTTTTATATGGGGACTGGAAATCTAAGCTCTGGTTCTTATACTCTTATGCAAAACATTTCGATCCCTGAGCCATCTCCCTGGCCTCTATGACAATATATCTTAATTTTCAACTTGCTTGAATAGCTGCCTAAAACGTTAGTAAAGACGACTTCTGAGGTCTTTACTACAAAATTCTGTGTCATGTCTGTCATGAAGTGAAAGCCCTTGTCATGTGATCCTTTCATCATGATAGTTGCTGTATCTTCACCACATCAAAATGGTTACAATCAACCATGGATGGAAACCATAAAACCAGGAGCAAAAATAATTCTGTCCTGTTTTAAATTCTTTATCTCAGGTGTTTGTCATAGTGACTGAAATTCTGCATAATCCAGAAAATTAGTTAAGATCAAGATGTTAACATTCAAAGTGTAGAGTGTTAAATACATACAAGACATTCCAACAACTCAATAATGAAAATAAAACCCAATGGAAGACCAGGCAGGATTCAATAGATAATTCTTCAAAGAAGATAGAGCAGTGAGTAAAAAGAACATGAAAAGTTTCTACAAATTCTCTCCACAGGGAAATACAAATCACAACCATATAGCAATGAGGAGATGTAGCCTCACATTCACTAAAGTAGCTTTGAAAAGGAGGACAGATAGACACAAGTCCTGGGGAAGATGTACGGAAAATGGAATACTCACTCACTGCTGACAGGAATGTAAATGACAATCTGTTTTGGCAAACAAGTTATAGTTCCTTAAAAATTAAACATGTACTTAGCATCTGTGAAGTAGCTACCACTGCCTGTGCATTTGAATACTTGGGCCCAAACATGTGGTGCTATCTCAGGATGTTGTGGAAGCTTCGGGCTGTCCCTATACAGCAGAGCAGATCACTGTGGCTGGTCCTTCAAGTCGATGCCCAAGTAAGGTACAAAATCAATCTCTCTGTGTCCCGATCTTATAGACAAGTGAGGAACTTTTTCCTAGAAGCTCTTGTCTCCATGAGGTCCATCATGCCTTCCCTGAATTTTCCATGAAGTTGCTTTTGCCAGCTATTTTGTGCTAAGGAAAACCACTAATATACCATATGACCCAGTACATACACATATATACATATACATACGCATATGTGTGTGTGATAGTGTGTAGTGTGTATGATATATAGCAGCAGGATTCTTTTTTTAGATTTTAATCATAATCTGGCCTTACTTTTTATTGAAAATAGATTTTTTTCAGACAGCATATAGTAGCATTATTCTTAAGAGTCAAAAGGTATAAATAAGCCTAATATACATCAACTAATATCCATGGGTAAGCAAAATATGGTATATCTTTACTGTGGAATACCATTCAACCATTTAAAATGATGTTTTACCAAATGTTGCAGCAGAGATAAAGTTTGGAAACATTATCCTAAGTGAGAAAAGTTTCAAAAAAACGCATGTTTTAAGATGCTACTTATATAACATGTCCAGAGCAGACGTATCTTTGGAAATAGAAAGTAAAATGTAGTTTGTTTATGAATGGTAGACAATAAGACAATGTGAGTGAATGCAAGTGGGTATGCAGTTTCTTTGGGGTGATAATGAAAATGTTCTAACATCAGTGACAGTGATTGTACAGGCCTGTGAAAATATCAAAATGATTGCACTACACAAGTTGAAGGTAGATTTTATAACTTTTGGATTATATTCAAATAAATCATCCATTTATAAAAATCAAGATAAAGTTCCAAATTTTAAATTGGAGAATCTTGGTATTCTTTGTATTGGAAAATTGTATATCTGTATACCCTCTTTATAAGACATGTGATAGTACACACAAAAGATAAAATGGACATATAAAAAGTGAACTCGAAAGCTGCAATTAGGTTCTCAAATCTCATTAAAATTATTGTGCATTTTACAAGAGTGACATAATTTGAACACACCTGAATATGTCCCATTTATCTACATAAAACACAGGCAATGTCTAAGCAAGTAAGTTTGAAATTTACTATGTGGTTGCCACACATATCTCTAATGCCTTTAAATCTAATCCCCTCTGACTAGTTCTTTTCTGCAGATACCAGGCTCTAATGTTGCTGAGGACTTTGAAATCTGCAAGACCCACAGCAGTCTGGGTCAAGAGGACAACAGGACAGTTATGTGTCTTCAGGAGGAATGTACTGAGTTTTACAGGTGGAAATAACATATTGGCTAAATACACTCAGGGTGCTTGGAGCTCAGGACTGTTTCAGAAGAAAGGATGTGGCCATTAGAATGGATTGCATACAGAGCTGTTGAAGCTGCAGCCTCTTGTATCTGAACTTTAAAAAATTTCTTTATTAGAGATGTTATTAAAGATACTTTCTTTAATTAGTAGAAAAACTTGAAAGGGTATGGCGGACAGAGATGGGAACATGATTGGGTATTGGGGGCGGGGGGGGGACTGAAATCCCTGAGTGCCAGCAGAAAGAGTGCAAACATGCAACTTCAGCGGTAGGAGGTTGAGGAGACCCTCCAGAATGTAAACAGAGATCTGGGAGATGAGAGACTCTCAGGAATCAAAGTGAGGGACCTTAAATGAAATGCCCTACATTGGGGAGATGGAATTTGTAGAGCTCATCTCCAGCAGAAAGACAGGGCATCAAGGGAGGGATGGAATTTCCAATCTCAGGCATCATACATAACCTTCTATGAGGCCTCCAAAAAATATACAGCAGAGGTCTGCCAGATTTAGTCAGAGAAGATGCTCCTAACTCTCAAGAGACTGGAGACCCCAGGGAGTTTAGAGGTCTGCTGGGGTGGGAGTGGGAGATGGGGAAATCCATGTGGAGACAGGGGACTTGGAAGGAGGTATGGGATGTGGAACAGTGAGAGGGGAATAAAATCTGGAGTTTAAAGTAAATAAATAAATAAATAAATAAATAAATAAATAAATAAAATTAATATGAAAGTAAATCTCTTGAAATGATTACAATTGACTTCACTGTATTTTATTTAAAATCTAGCACCTTAAAAGTATATTTTTCAGACTTTTAAACTGTCATTAACAATAGTAAATGTAAATTCGTTTAAGACTCTTAGACTGTAATTAACTATACAATAGAATAAAAGTTTCTAACATGTAATTTTATGAAAAGAAAAACCAAAACAGTCTACCTCCCATGAGTAAGGAACAAAAGGTTTGCCCAGTAGAGGAGGGAGGCTGACTTTTGACTTCTGCAGTTCAGATGAACAGGATAGAAAAGAGGCAGGAATACGTCAGATTCCTAAATCTAGTCCATAGAGGAGAGGAGCTGTGGTGGTTGGGGAGGTTACCAACAAACATGATCTATATCTTAAGTTCTATAGATGCCAGAAAGGAGACAGTTTATAAGCAAAGGCTTGGAGAGGATCATCTTCCCAAACAGAAAAAAAGATAGCCAACATGGCCAGAGTGTGAATAGAGGAAAATGGCCAGGATGCTGAGAAGAAAAAGAAACTGAATTTTAATACCCATAGTACATAGGAACAATTTCTGGCTCCTCTCTCTAAAATACAAAAATATAGAGAACAGCATCTAGTAGGTCTCTATAAAACAAATGTAGTTTTTAACCACAAACTCATAGTATAAACAGGGCATTAGTAGAAAGGCATTTTATAAACATGTGGATAATGTGTTCCTCAGGCCTAAGCCTGAACTTTTTAGTTCAGTAATGTTTAATCAACACCTTAAAATCCTGATTAAAACACATTTAAAGCATAAAAACCTCTAGTTTTTGCTGTGGTCTTAGATAGCATAGAAATTTGCTATAAAATGTAAAAAACCTGTCACAACTGTATAGTCAGGTTCAGCCTTCAATTTTAAATTTAAGATAAGCCACCCAAAACATGAATTCTAACTCTTAAAAAAAATTACTAATCAGATCATTATTTCCTTACCTGAGGACACAGTTTAACTTTGAAGGGAAACTAGTACCTATGAATATTTTGAATCACATAAATGCCATCAGATAGCTGGTCAGTTTCCCCATAATCCTCTCAGTGTCCAGGTAAGTTCTGCTTTCAAATAACAAGAGAGATTAAAGTATTAGAAGTTAGTTTCCTAGTTGACTTTAAAGAATATCATACAATCCAATATCCTAAACTTGCCTGGTACAGTGGCTTGAAACTGGCAACAATTCTCAGTATACTTCATGAAACTTCTGCTCTTATTGAAGTATAAAATTTCATTAGATCTGTCACTAAACACAATATCCAATTCCAGAATTTAAACATTTGGCTACCATGTCAATCTTGGGAATTAAATAAATGACTAACTCATTAAGAGGAAGATAAAGAACTTGATGATTAAGCTTGTTCATTCTAGCCTCTTCATCATGCATTAGAAATGTTGGAACAACTTTTAAAAATGCATTACTGGACATTTATGTGAGCTTGTCTCATGCTAAGGAATGGGAATAGACTACCACCACATACAAAACAAATGCAAATTCTATTTTCAAACAATGACTCATTTTGCAAAAACTTAAGGTTTATATATCCCAAATGGTATGACATTGTCAAGTTTACATTTATTATTTAGGACCAAGATGTGTTATCAATGTGTCTCTATTTCTAATACTTACTAGACATACCCTGATATGTACAGAATGGGTTCTTAAGCACTTGAAAGAAGGAGAGAATGATGGAAAAGAAGTCCATTATTTCCATTATTATTTCCCTACTAGATTAAATTTAAGATTCATAGCTTGAATTTAGGAAATATTTAACCCTCCTTTTACATCTATTCTTTTCCTATCGGTTCTCAAGCCCCACAGATCTACCTAAAAATCTGTATCATTAGATTTTTTTAAATTAAGTCTTACAGAGAGTTAGTCGCACAGCAACTCTAAAGAAAGTTCAGATTAGAGGCCAGTGCGTGCTACAAACCCTATCTGGTCAAATAAATGGAAGTTGAGTATAATAGGAATTCAATAAATGGCCGACTTCTACAGAGAAGCTTATTGACCAAAATCAACAGCAGAAGACTTCTGGGATCCTGCCAAGTTCACTTGAACAGAACACAAGGCAGGTGGACACGAATATTCCTGATGTAGCTTGATACTTGGTCAAAAAGGTGCAGAGTTTTCTTCTCTGCTCTTCTGATTACAGCCTCTACCTCTCTTCTCCAGACTGACTCACAGGGTCTTACTGAAGAGAAATATAGTCCTTTGAAGTGATCAAACCTCGAAGAGTTCTGGTAAAACCTGGAAAACCCACAATCCTATTTTAAACTCTAGAGACATGGGATCACATTATAAAATAGGGACCAAGGTTTAAATCTGCCCTCAAAGCCAACAATATGACTGAAGCCAGCCTTCTGAACCAGGTTAAGCTTCAGACTCTTTGTCCATAAAACAGGATACTGAGGACAGTGTTGCCAAGTCTGCCATACAGAATACGTCTGACTTTGTAATTATTGAAACACAAATGACATTTGTCATTATATTTGTGGGGCCCCCTGTCTTAAGCAATCAGAGGCCATCACTCACAGATTATATTCCAGCCCTCCTCTCATGCTTTCTTCTAAAGACCCTACTCCTGTTTTAGGTACTTTATTGATTCATTAACACATCTAACATTTATTAGTAGTGAATCTTAAACGATTCACAAAAGTATTTCTAATAAATATAAAATATTACTAAAATATTTTATCCTTAAATCTTTTTGTTTAATTCTATAAGATCGATTTTAAATTCATTAAACGGGTTACAGTGTATCGATCGTAACTTTTCTTAATCGTAAATATTTTAAAAAGGGAATTCGTCTTATTTATCAAGTATTGTAAACATGCTGCCTCTGCTTCCTGTTTCTATGCTATGCCTCCATTCCCTGCCTATTCTTCCAATTAGCTTCCACGTTTATTTCCATTTGTTTGTAAATACAGAAACCAGCTAAATTTAGGACAGTTTTAAATTTTTGCATAATAAAAAATTCATTATTTTATGTTTAATTTAGCTGACATTTACAAAGGCACTCTTTTGTACTTGAAAGATATGGTGGTGGTTATATTTGTTACTGTTCTGTATAGTGCTCTGGCCTATTCCCTGTTGGTAGTTCCGGTAAACTTTCAAACCTCTTTTGCCAGATGTTAGACTAGGATAATTCTTTCCAAAGAGTTTATGCTTTGCAGTCCTCCTCTTTCATGATGAGGAAAAGGAAACACTTCGTGTGGAATTTTGTATACTCTCTTAAACTTTCAGGGCACTGTGGAGTCTTAGATGATGTTATCTACCCTCTCTAGCTGAGAGGCTATAGATGGAAATTTTCCTGGACCTAGACATTGGAGATTGGTTCAGGGAAGTTAGGCTAGACATCTAGCTCCTCTGAGAGGTACAAAGCATGTTAGCCCTGGTTAGAAACACGATTAGAAAGAGAGCAGGACACATTGTCTCTTCCCAATCCTTCCTCTTGGGATGAACCATCTTTTAAGCCTTCACATTTTCAATAGCAGTGTAGAGCTATCCATATACCTATATCTCTATTTCTACCTTCCTTTGTGTATACACATATAGTGTGTATCAGGACAAAGGTAATAGTAATCATTTCCACTTACTACATGACTATGAAGACTAAGAAGAATTATACATACTATTAAAATATGTCAAAATAATTTTATTTGCAGATGCACCAAATCATGAGTTCTAGTCTTCACAGTTTGATATTTATGCAACTTCACCATCTGCTCAAAACTTAAAAAGCCATTAAATGATCCTCTAACCAAGATCATCCATCCTCCATGGAATTTCTTGGCAGTTCTTTGCCTGGCACGTTTCAATGTACAGCTGCTTAACTGAGAAGAGCCTAACAAAGCCACAAACACTCATTAAAAATGGAAAACAAGTCTTGGATCTAGAACCAATACTTCTTCGAAACACTAAATAAGATCTCATTATGTACTTTCACAGATCACACACAATATCATTCCATTCCTGACTATAACAAGCATTGGATCCTCCCCTCCCATTTCCAGCCATGTGCAAATGAAATGGCTGTCCTCATTAGCTTCAACCCTTCTTCCTGTACTTACCACCTTCATTCCACTTCCACATCGGGTTCAACTTCCTTATCTCAGCTGCCTCTTCACCCTCATCAACCTACAAACTATTCAATTATCAAGATAACTAGCTCAAATTGTTGTTCCTCCTATAGGGTTGCAGACCCCTTCAGTTCCTTGAGTACTTTCTCTAGGTCCTCCATTGGGGACCCTGTGTTCCATCCAATAGATGACTGTGAGCATCCACTTCTGTATTTGCCAGGCACTGGCATAGCCTCACAGGAGACAGCTATCTCAGGGCCCTGTCAGCAAAATCTTGTTGGCATATGTAATAGTGTCTGGGTTTGGTGGTTGTTTATGGGATGAATCCATAGGTGAGGCAGTCTCTGGACTAACCAGTATCCCCAGAGCTTGTGTCTCTAGCTGCATATGTAGCAGAGGATGGCCTAGTCGGTCATCAATGGGAGGGGAGGCCCTTGGTCTTGTGAAGAGTATATGCCCAGTATAGGGGGAAGCCAGTGCCAGGAAGCAGGAGTGTGTGGGTTGGGGAGCAGAGGGAGGGGAGAGGGGATAGGGGATTTTCAGAGGGGAAACTAGGGAAGGGAATAATATTTGAAACGTAAAGAAAGAAAATATTTAATAAAAAATACAAATAATCAGGTGTTTTCTACCATGCTCTCTAATTAGTGGTCCCAACACTCTATATTTTACCTCTACAATAAAACATCACCAACAGCAGAATATCATATCTAACTCTAAATCTAAATCAATTTACTAGTCAAAATTTCAGTGGCTTTTCAGTGCCAGTGAAATTAATCCATATTCCTTAACTTGTTCCTTGGTACCACCCAACTTTTGATTATACACTCCTTCCCTTATCTAACACACTATCCAAAGTTAATAAAGCCTAAATTCTTCCCAAGAGGACTGTTTCCATTTATTGAGTTGCCAGAGTTTTGCTGCAATTATTCTAGATTATCAATCATCTTTACACATATACACAAATGCAAAAGTGAATGTTATATTCTTATTTTTAAAATGAATAATCTTAGACTCAGAGAGATTAAGAAATCAATTAAAAATGAACATCAGGGATTAACATAGTATGTAACCTTAAGGTTCACTACTTCTCTGTGTTTTCTATTCAGATAGCACACACCAATAACCACACACACTATCCTCCTCTTAGCATAGTCCATCCTTTTGCCCCACCTATGCTATGACACCTACATTCCTTATCCTTAGGAGATTCCATCATTTTCTAACATTCCAACAATCTTCTTTGAGTAGTTCAAATATTAACACCTTCATAAAATCCTCTCTAATTTGTTTATTCCCTTTCTTTCTATTTCTCTTTCCTTAAACCCAAAGCCTCTTTCATCTGAATGCTCATAATATTTTTTTCCTTTAATATCTTCATCATATTTAATCTATTGTCTTGTATGACAGTATTCCAGCCTGTCATCCAGATGCTTTCCATTTAGAGTCTCAAACTCATGTGTTGGTCATGTGAAGGCTTGCTGTGAGTAGCATCAATATTCAGATATCCTGAGAAATTATGCAGCTTGCATTTAATGAATAAATGTGAATTTCAACATAGTGGGTTTGCTTCAGAAAAGGAACATCTGCTTTTAGGCTCATCTTTATAATCTGCTGGGCTGCTGTTCTTTGCAAACTTCTGGTGCCAGAATTAGCAAAGAGAAATGGAAATGTGAAAATCTGTCACTTTCAATGNTACTTTGTTTCTGAATCTTCCTTCACTATTTTTCAAAGATTAAAACTTATGGTGCACACAGGCACAAAACACATACACATCAAAAATTTCAATTCAAAATAATCTAACACTTATTATGAAATTTTCACTTTTAAAATCTATTTATTAGATTTGAAAGTAAGCATTACAGTTTCTTATTTCAGCACAAACCAGAGGGTGTCAATGCTGCCTAAAGCTAATCTACTTAAAAGGAAGAAAGAAGTAAGGAATTTGTACTTTAGAATTTTGTGTTAGTGTCCAAAGCCTCAAGATGTCTGCTATAACTTATCTATTCACCAAAGAGCTTAATTCTTCCCTGGAGTGAATGGATTACCAAAACAACCATCTTAGTAGACCCACCCTAAGAACTGGAAGAACTCCTACAGGCTGACACATTTGCATACCCCATGTGTACTAGCTCCAACCCTTTTGATTACTCAACATCAGTAAATGGTTGCCTCAGAAATTCACCTTCCTCTTGCCTAAGCTGCTGAGCCAAAGGGCTTCAGGGAATCAAATTCAGGGAAGCACATTCAAAACCCAAGTGAGCCACCCAAAGGACAGACTTTAAAGGAAGCATTTGGAAAATTCTTCAATACAAATAAATAAAGCTTTGAAGCTCTAGCCAATGTTCTCTCAGTACAATGATAGCTAAGCTTTTCAACTGGAAAATAGCCTATGTTGAAAACACACTATTCTCAATGATTTTCTTTTCTACTGAACTTTTCTTCTTCAACTATATCATTCTCCTGATATCTCAGAAGACAGGCTAAACTCCTACAATCCATTTATAGTCAATTATTACATAGCAAAAGTATTTGAATGCTCTTAGAAGGAACCAACAAGAGAGGTATGGTAGTATGTCAGATGAGCTACCCTAGTGAGCTCATTCTTCTTATTAGAAACGTTGAGTCTCAGTATGCCCAATGCCTTTGGAAATTACAGCCTTCTCTTGACACTGTGTTTAAGCTGACTATCAGACATGATAAAAAATAAAATAAAGTAAAGTAAAGTAAAATAAAATAAAATAAAATAAAGCCCTATTGTGGTTTACTTGAATTGAGTAGTTAACTTCACTTTAGATATGTGCAGACATACATTGGAACACTCAGTTCTAAATGGGATGTCTTCATCAAACCCCTCCCCTCAGGGTGCAGTGAGCAATGCAGAATAAGAGATTAAAACAAAAAAGCAGCACAATAATTCTATTTCTTTTAAGTTCTATGCAAAAGAAACTAGCAAGAGCCAATTAACAGCCCTTCTGGTCAATGCTTCAGAAGCAAAGAGTCAGTAATCTGAAGAGAAATATATGTTCCCTGATGCATTGGGTTAAAATTAGTATAGTCCTGAACTTAATCTGCCTAGCAGATAAATGAACTATGAGTCACCATAACTTTCCATAACTATGAAGAACAATATTTAGAATTCCAACCAAGAAGATCCTTAGACAGAGACAAAAAAATATATATAAATGATATTGAAAATAAAACAAAGCCAAAAAAACAGCAAAAAAAAATGACAATGAAGTAGAATTATATAGAAAAGATTTATAAACTATGTTCTTAGAAAATATTTATACCAACACACAGAGACAGACACACACACTACACACACACACACACAAATACACACACACAAACACTTACATACACACACACATCAGTGTACAGGGTAGCAAGATCTGGAAGAATATGCATCACATCTACAGTATTACTTATATCTAAGGATACTGACTAAAGAAGGGTATTGGAGATCATCAAGAGAAACATTCACCTGTATTACCCAAATTATTAATATTTATTAATTGTTAGGATCAGTCAAATAGTTTGAAAGGCTTGGAATTATGGTTATACACATAGCCCCCTGCATCACAGAAAACACTAAACTCATAGCAACAGCTAGGAGGTTAGTGACTTCCACACCCAATCTTTATGTCTAATGGTGAAGGAGAGAGCTTAAGAGCTGGAAGCATAAGAAAGCATGAAGAATGGTACCAAGTAAATCCTGGTAACCCCAAGAATATGACCCCCTATCCTTTTCCCCTACAAACATATATTTTATTAATCACTTTTCCTTCATGGAACTATTTCAGGTATACCTTTTCTCTGCCTCAATACCAGGTTCCCGAGTGACAGACATGGGTACTGGGTATTCCTGCCTTACACCTAGCAGAGGGTGTTCATATAGAGGAGAGGCAAGGCATGATTTTACTCTTCTAAACCAAAATGAAGGTACTTTTGCATCACCATGCATGGAGAAGATCAATGTGAAATAATGAATTGTGCATCTACCCCCTGCTTAGAATTTGCTAAACTCATGTTTTCACATTATAAGACTCTCTGTCACTCATTTATCAAGAGTTGGCTTTCTGATCAGCTTTGTTCCTTATCTACCAAATAGGTCAACATCAGGACAAGAAAGCAATCCTTGAAGAACAGCTCACAGTGGGAAAAAAAAACAAACCAAGAAATAGAACATGTACAAGAAATAGTTACAATTAGCAAGTTCATCTGGAATAACAAAAAACCGAGACTAGCGAAAACTCTTCTCAACAATAAAAGAACCTCTGGTGGAATCACGATGCCTGACCTCAAGCTGTACTACAGAGCAATCGTAACAAAAACTGCATGGTACTAGTACAGCAACAGACAGGTAGATCAATGGAATAGGATCGAAGACCCAGAAAGGAATCCACACACCTATGCTCACCTGATCTTTGACAAGGGAGCTAAAACTATCCAGTGGAAAAAAGATAGCCTTTTCAACAAATGGTGCTGGCACAACTGGCAGCTATCATGTAGAAGACTGGGAATTGATCCATTCTTATCTCCTTGTACTAAGGTCAAGTCTAAGTGGTTGAAGGACCTCCACATNAAATAGTTATTGACTCCCTGACAACCAAAATGTATTTTTTGGTTAAAACATATACAAGATCCATCTAGGGGCAACTAGGCACAGCTACACAGCAAAAGCATTCCACAATAAGTCCAGTTAGGGAATACTTTCATTTCTCATTTTGATAACTGACCCTGTGAAATCTCTTCCTGATAGTTCATCTCTGAGGATAAGACTGCTTAGGGGCACACAAATTTCTTCTCAAATTTTTCTGTTCAAAACAGATGCCATTGAAGAAATTACTTCATAAGAGGAGGTCTAGATGTGTTTTTCCGTGTAGTGAAGGCAGTGTGAACTTTTGTTTTGATTTTGTTTGTTTGTTTCCTCTTCTTCCTGTTTTTTTTTTCTTCCTGTTTTTAATGAGCATGTAGATGCGCCTCCAATCCCTCTAGTCACTGCTTTCTGGCACTCTTTGATCATTGATGTTGACTTTTCCCTAGTGACCTTGAGGCATTATCTACTTCTAAATTTACAGCAAGACAGGGTGTAGTGTGGGCAAACTAGTACTATGAACAATTAGGCAGGAGAGCAGAGAGATTATAGGTCTGTCCAAGCAGAAGCCCAGGGACCTGTGAATTGCCAACATGTATGAGAATGGGCATGGTTGGCCATGGTTCCTAGAGGCTAATATCACATAAATAAAATTAAGTGCTGATGGTATACCCAGATGAAGTGCAGCTTCCTGCATCTCCTGGGAACACACTATCTTCTTAGTGCTGTACAGAGATGGCAGGAGCCCATTCTTGCTCTCCCTGAAGTTATAGGAGAACACCAAAATGAGAGTTGTTTTTTCAAAACTTTTTTCTTCATACTTTACAATCAAGCTGTTATTAAGATCAGAAGTAACTAACAGAATTACTGTTTTCTTCCTTCACCGAATTGGTATGTATATACCGATCAAGACATCAGATCCTACTCTTAGTACCTCATCTAATGAGGGATCAAATAAGCTTCTTTTTTTTTCATTGTAGCTACAGCCTAGTAGAAAGAAACCCACAGAAGATAAGTATGCAATTAGAACAACTTTAAATAAAAATAAATGCCCTTGAAAATAAACTCCAGGGGGCTGGAGAGATGGTTCAGCAGGTAAGGGCACTGGCTGCTCTTCCAGAGGTCTTGAGTTCAAATCTCAGCAACCACATGGTGGCTCACAACCATCGATATGATATATGACTTCCTCTTCTGGAGTGTCTGAAGACAGCTACAGTGTACTTATGTATAATAATAAATAAATCTAAAAAAATTAAATTTAATTTAAAAAATAAAAAATAAACTACAGTAGTCACTCTTGAAATCTTTATCTCTATAACTCCCACATATCTAATCTATCAGTGAGATCCCAAGGCTTTGCCACAAAATAACCAAATATCCCTATTGTGTACTGCCCATCACTACTGTCCTTGTCTAACTATTCTAAGGTCTGACTTGGGTTATGGCAACAACTGCCTAAGTGTCTGTTCCTTGTGTTTCCATTCCTACCCTTTAGAGGCTGTGTCATACCAGAAGGCATGGATCTGATTGAACCAGAAGTAAGATCATAGGACTTCTTTGTTTAAAATCAATTTTTGTTTTGTTTTGTTTTGTTTTTTCTAAACAGGGTTTCTCTGTGTAGCCCTGGCTGTGCTGGAACTCACTCTGTAGACCCGGCTGGACTCGAACTTAGAAATCCTCCTACTTCTGCCTCCCAAGTGCTGGGATTAAAGGCGTGCACCACCACCACCCAGCTAAAATCAATTTTTTAAAAGACTAAAATGCAAGGCTAAATCAGAGCCTGCCTGGCCTTTTATGAGAATCTGACCATGTCAGCCTTTCTGCTCCTTCTCTCCCTTTCTTCTCTCTGCTTATTCTGTTTCAATAATGTGCCTTTCTTTCACTGCCTAGAGGAAGTAAAATGGGTCTCTCCACTCAGACCTCACATCAGCTGTTTCTTTGCCCAAACAGTTGCTGCCTCAGGTCTCTGAGTGGATAGTTTCTTCCCATCACTCAACTCTAAGTTCAATGTGGACTTCTAAAGAGATATTTGTTAACCAATATAACTAGTGTAACATCTCCTGTCTCCAAGCAACACGAAACTCTGTTAACTTGTTTTACTTTTGTGCCCTTGTCACTCTGAAATTTTCTTCATTTGTTTATTTCCTTCTTTCTGCTCCCATTAGTATGTGAGACACATGAGGGAGGACTTCTGGTTTATTGTTCATAGTCATTGTACATTCCTGGTTCCTCTTCTAGAGTGGGCCTTCTATGAGTCTGTGAATAAATAAATGAGAGCAGCTGAAATGACTGAGGAAGAACCTCTGAAAAGTGGTTTTAGAGTTGAGGCCTCAATGAAAGAAACAAGTGAATGTTTTCATGAATAAGGGTATAAATGTATGATTGTTATATCCTAGAATCATTTTACTCTAAGAGCCAGGAATTCTCCTATGGTCTTTGGCCCTAGCCCCTTGAATGTATGGCAGGGTACCATTAATCTCCTGCTACCTGCTTGTTTGACTGTTGCCTATTATTCTGAGCTGAGAAGATGCCTGTCTATGACTAAAAGCAGATATGATAGTGAACTTCATGTGGCAATTTGATTGGGTCATAGGACAGCTAAATAACAGGATATGGTCGTTTTATTCTTTGAAAATGTCTTTGGGTGGAGTGAATATTTGAGGAGAGCACATTCCTAGTGGAGGTGAGCCTCATCCCAACAATTAAAGACTTGAACAGAACAGAAAAAGCTAGATTTTTCTCCCCAGGTAAGGAGGAATTTCTCCCATGTGACTGCCTTCAAGGGAAGATATCAGTTTTGTCCTGCCTTTATACCTAACCAAAATGTGGCATCTTCCAGTTATATAGCCTGCCAGCCTTCAGGCTGGATCATTCTCTCAGATCCTTTGTCTCCTAGAACTGGGACTCTAACAAGATCCATCCAGTCCATCTCTAGCTTGCTTACTCAGACAGATCTTAGGATTTGTTTGTTTCTTAAAAGACAGAGTCCAACCTTTCTAAGTGGCTTCTCCTTTTATAGGAGATGAAGATCCATCTTTGTGGCAACATTCTTTTCTCTTCTCTGAATATTCTCACAGAGAGAATTCCATCACATGAATCCAGAGATGGAGCTCAGATTTTTGCTCCCTTTCTCCCTCCCTCCCTCCCTCTCTCCCTCCCTCTCTCCCACTCCCCCCCCCTCAGTTCTATTTTTAGGCTTTCATTGAGTCTTCAACTCCTAGATTAAATGTAAACTTACCATCAATAGTTTGGTTATTGATATGGGATTCCTAATAGTATATACATATGATTTAGTAGAAAATTAAATAATGAAGAGTCTACACTATTGGTGCTTTATTTCTGCACTCACAATAAGCCCTTTCCATGAGCCTTCAAAAATATGTAAATACAGAGAAAAAACATACAGGGTGAAAAAGTTAAGTTTCTAATGTGAACAAAATACTTGCCTCAAATCAAAACCCTGGATGCCCAGCATTATAAACATCTGCTGTTTATATACATAAAGCATAATCTTGTTTTGCTCTTTTGGAAGGTCTGTAGCAGCCCAGTGCAAGGTTGAAGAGACAAATTTTACTACAAACACACACACACACAGAGTAAATGTCACATGAATTACCAGTGTTCAGAGGAGAAATTCCATCTGTGTCTGTAAAGGTTGATCTCTCTCAGGGTTGATCTGTTTTCAGGGTATGTAAAGAATATAGTAATTCATAGATTATAGCCTGCCCTTGAATTTTAGAAAGTTTTTTCTAGACAAGAAAAAGCTCATCTTCCATTAAATACCTCCTTATGGCAGTTATGTCAAGTAGACCAAATTAAATACTTCGATTATGTAAGCATTTGGGCTAGATGTTTAAAAACACTTTTGGACATATAGTCACAAGAACTACCAAACCTTACCTGATGTTGGAAACTGCCAACATGCCCAAATTTGTAGTTTAAGTAGCATACCTGCTTGTTAAACAATAAGTGAGCCTCATAATCTCCAAATGAGTCTGGAAACACCCACAGTGATAATCCCAAGGAACAGTTAAGTACTGGTCATTCTCTGAGGGGCTGAGAATATGTCTTGTGCCGAGTCACTCTCATTTTCTTTCATGACAAGTTCTCAGAACTTCATTCCTATCTCTCATATGGGTCACCCATGGGCAAACAAGAACAGGGGATAGAGAGGGGTCACCAGAAACATGAGCTGAAAGTCTTAACAGAATTTCTCCAGCTGTGCCATGTTCTGGCACTTGTCATCCAAATTGCTCTTCTAGTGAACAAATTTAGTTTCCTCCAGGCAAGTCAAGAAAAATGAGCTCATACTGCCTATATGATAACTGTCTATATGGAGAGTAAAGACTTTCTAAGATCTCTGACTAGGAGGACAGGAAACAGAAAGGTAACAGAAGCAAAGGAGGCAAGCAGATAAGATGTGTTCAGAGGGAGAACTTTAGTGCAGAGGCTCATGGGATGTGTTCAGAGGGCGAACTTTAGTGCAGATGCTCATGGGATGTGGTCAGAGGGAGAACTTTAGCGCCTAGGCTTCGGTGCTTTTATATCTACTTTCAAATCTAATGTAATAGATACAAAAGGGAGTGCACAACTCTGCATCATGTTTCTCTTGGCAAATATGACTGAATTCATCAAATGTGAAAGTGCCATAAATACCTTTCCCTCCTATTTAATGTGTATGATATTCAGTTTGGTTTTAGTTAAGAAGGGAGGAAATAGCAGCAGAGAAATTCAATGTACTTCTGACAGCATGACCAATGTGCTTTCTCCATCTCAGCTAGAATGAGACTCAGAAACAGGGCAAGTAGAGGAGTGATTTCATTTACCATGTCTTGATTCTGGGTCTTACATATCTGCAGATCTGTTTATTCCTCCTTGGATATTGTGGAACTGCCAGCATGGTGAAAGAGCAGTGAAGATAGCAAACCAAAGATGTGATAGGGCCAATATTTGGAAGGGGAATTGTCACAAAAAAAATACCAAGAAGATGTTGCCTGTGCCTCTGTATTACAGATTGGAAATTAACAGCAAATATTGCTTGTTAGCTGCTATTCACCGCAGGAAACTGAATGAAGAAGACAGAAGAGGAGATGAAAGGAGGGGGAGGCAACAGATGAACAACAGAAAAACAAGCCAAAGTTTTCTTTACAGTCCACTTTCCAAAGAAAAAGGCACTAGAAACATCTTCAGATGGATCCTGTGTTATTAATGTATTAATTGGACTTGTTTCAAAGTTTGTTTTTCTCTTTGTTATGACTTGACCCTGTAGCTTCCAAAATGCAGGTATTGAAACTTAATCATCAATGTTTGTTAAAAGATGACCAGATCTCAATAAAGAGAGCTTAGGGGTTTGTAAAAGAGACTCCAGGCACCATCGTACTAGAGACCCATTCGTCTTCCATCATGTGAAGATATAGCATTTCTACTCTCAGATAGATCTCGCAACTATACTCCATCTCAACAGGCACTAAACCTGCTGTCTCCTTGATCTTAAACATCCAGAATTCCAAAACTTTAAGAAAAAAAGCCTTTTGATTATAAACTATCCATTCTATAGTGCTCTAAGACAGCCACACAAATAGCATAAGACATTCCAGCCTGGTCTTCTCAATTGGATCACATTGTGACCTCTATTGTAATCATTACTGAAACAGACTACACAAAGAACCTTCTCTGTATTAGAGGTTTGTTTGTTTTCTTTTAATTTGCAGCAAAGTTGGATTAAAACTTCCTTAAGTTAGAAAATGGGTCATTAAACAACTTTTTCTTCCAATGTCGCAGGACATGATTTTGATCTAGCTGCTCAAACAGAAATGGATGCAAATTCTCTGATTCTGAAGGATCATGTAAATGTTCAATTGGGATGATATGCACAAAGCATACAATATTTAAAAGCTGGCATAGGTGTTAGTTCTTTTCTCTCCACTTCTTTGAAATATTTCTCAAATTTATAGCAGCAAAATCCAGATCAGTACAGGTTAATATTTAGGCATGTATCCATAAACTTGAAATTTTTACAGGGAATAATTCTAATTGAAGGTAAAATAGTGTAATATCATAAAACCTCTTATGGGTATTTATGAGCATCAGAATACCTTCTGAAGAGTTTGTGGATGAGCAGGCTTTTCAATGTGCCATGGTGTTAGGAATCCAAGCAGTGCTAAGCAACTTGAGGAATGTAAAAAATGAAGAACCTTCCTCACAACTTCTTTCCTTTAAGAAGCAGAAATGACATTTTGCCAGCCTTGCCTCCTGGGAGATTAAAACCCTAGTGCCTGTGGAAGGCCAAACATCTAATAGATAGGTTTTTTTCCCCTCCTGGGAAAAAGAAAACACAAAGTCCCCAGAAATCATATCTTTGTATAAGCTGAGCTTTCATTTCTGATGATAGTTCAGGCTACAATCCATTTTGCTAAACTCCTATCAAAATCACCCAAACACAACTGTTATGAAGCATTTTAGAATGCACATTGCATATTCTAATATTCTCTCAGGGGAGAATAGAGAGATTAAATCAATGCATATCCAAATAAATTGACATGGAATTATAGGAGAATAAGTATTATTTGGCAGAGATTTACCCATGAGACTTTCTAGAAAAGAAAAATGTCATCAGGAAGGAAAGCATATATCCTTGGTCTGACCTCTACAAGCTGAGTAACCTTCAGCCCTGAGTTCTGGCTTTGTAAGATAAAATGGTGGACTGGCTGTTCTTTAAAGCACTCAAAAGGAATAAAAAATGGGAGAAAAGTTCTTCTGAAATGTCATGAAGCAAAGCCTGGAGATGTCCTGGAAATAAGCTGGAAGTAACAGGGAAGGATAAGTAAGAAGGTGTTACCAGCTCACATTTGGGGTTCCACATGAGGATAGTAGCAACATCTGATGAACCTCACAGAAACAAACTTTTAAAATCCATTCTGATGTCCTTTCCCCATTCTCTCAATCACATTGGCCAGCAAAGAGTGAACTATAGATATTGAGATTTTTATATTTAGTCCCCTTGTAAAATGTCTTTAAAAGTTTGTTCTTATTCTTAAAATGTGTTGATTTATACCCAAAGTTGTATCTGAAATGCAATATTCTTCTAGTTAGGCTCTCATACTATCTAAAAGCATCTACCTCTATAAAATGTAGGTCCTCTCTCAGCCTGAACTATATAAGACAATTTAAAAATGCTTACTGAATCAACAAATGGGTAACTAAAGTTGGAATATATTAAAAATTAAGTTTACCAAGATGACAAATGTTTAGTGAAGAGAAGGCCATGTGGGCACAGGCATCCATGGAGCTATTGCTAGGAGGGTTGAATGGCTGTGAACAGATGCCATGACCAAGGCAACTCTTATAAGGACAACATTTATTTAGGACTGGTAAACAGGTTCAGAGGTTCAGTCAATTATCATCAAGGCAGGAGCATGACAATGTCCAGGAAGATGTGGGGTTGGAGTTGCTGCAAGTTCTACCTCTTGTTCCAAAGGTAGCTAGGACAAGACTGGCTTCTAGGGAGGTAGAATGAAGATTATTTTTTTTTTTCCGAGACAGGGTTTCTCTGTGTAGCCCTGGCTCTCCTGAAACTCAATCTGTAGACCAGGCTGGCCTCGAACTCAGAAATCCACCCGCCTCTGCCTCCCAAGTGCTGGGATGAAAGGCGTGTGCCACCACTGCCCAGCCTTAGAATGAAGATCTTTTTTTTAATTATTAGATATTTTCTTCATTTACATTTCAAATGCTATCCCAAAAGTCCCCTAAACCCTTCCCCCACCCTGCTTCTTTACCCACTCACTGCCACTTCTTGGCCTTGGCATTCCCTATACTGGGGCATATAAAGTTTGCAGGACTAAGGGGCCTCTCTTCCCAACGATGGCCGACTAGGTCATCTTCTGCTACATAAGCAGCTAGAGACACGAGCTCTGGGGGTATGGATAAGTTCATTATGCTGTTCCAACTATAGGGTTGCAGACCCTTTCAGTTCCTTGGATACTTTTTCTAGCTCCTCCATTGGTGGCCCTGTGTTCCATTCTATAGATGACTGTGAACATCCACTTCTGTATTTGCCAGGCACTGACATAGCCTCACAGTAGACAGCTATATCAGGGTCCTTTCAGCAAAATCATGCTGGCATATGCAATAGTGTCTGTGTTTGGTGGCTGATTATGGGATGGACCCCCAGGTGGGGCAGTCTCTAGATGGTCCATCCTTTCGTCTTAGCTCCAAACTTTGTCTCTGCAACTCCTTCCATGGGTATTTTATTCCCCCTTCTAAGGAAGAATGAAGTATCCACACATTGGTCTTCCTTCTTCTTGATTTTCTTGTGTTTTGGAAATTGTATTTTGTGTATTCTAGGTTTCTGGGCTAATATCCACTTATCAGTGTATATCAAGTGACTTCTTTTGTGATTGGGTTACCTCACTCCAGATGGTACACTCCAGATACATCCATTTGCCTAGGAATTTCATAAATTCATTGTTTTTAATAGCTGAGTAATCCATTCCTCTGTAGAGGGACATCTGGGGTCTTTCCAGCTTCAGGTTACTCTAAATAAGGCTGCTATGAACATAGTGGAGCATGTGTTCTTATTACCAGTTGGAACATCTTCTGGGTATATGCCCAAGAGAGGTATTTCTGGATCTGCAGGTAGTACTATGTTCAGTTTTCTGAGGAACTGCCAGACTGATTTCCAGAGTGGTTGTACCAGCTTGCAATCCCACCAGCAATTGAGTATTGTTCCTCTTTCTTCACATCCTCACCAGTATCTGCTATCACCTGAATTTTTGATCCTAGCCATGCTGACTGGTATGAGGTGGAATCTCAGGGTTGTTGTGATTTGCATTTCCCTGATGATTAAGGATGTTGAACATTTTTCAAGTACTTCTCAGCCCTTCTGTATTCCTCAGCTGAGAATTCTTTGTTTAACTCGGTACCCCATTTTAATGGGGTTATTTGAATTTCTGGAGTTCAGCTAGAATGAGGATCTTAAAGCCCACAACCACAATGACATACTTCCTCCAACAAGGCCATATCTATTCCAAAAGGCCACCCCTCTGAATAGTGCCACTCACTGGGCCAAGCTTATTCAAACCATCACAGAGAACAAACTGTCCGTCTGAAAGGGAAACAGAGAAATAAACATGTAAGTTGTGAAAATAGAGAATAAATGAAAATATAGTGTTACTGTTTTTCTACCAGCCATGTGGTAGATTATAACTGCGATTATAATCCACCAATCATGATGACATTAAATAAGCCAAGGTTTTCCTTCCTTCTTCCTTGTCTTCCTCATTCATTTTATTTTCCTCACCCTTGTAGAATACATTGATTTTCCTTCTTCTTTCATTCACTAACTATAGGCAATCAATAGTGAGTTAAACTATCAGAAGATAGTATCCTAATATATTTAACATTAACTATGTAGGCAAGGCTCAGTCTATAAAGTATTTGCATAAGGATCTGAGTAAAATTCCCTGTGCATGGTAAGCCACATATTGGAAGCAGAGATGACTAGATACCTCATGTTTGAAGGTCATCCAACTTAGTCTATATTGAAAATTCTAGACAGGTGAAAGCCTATCTCAAACATGAATTAAACAGCCTCTGAGGACCAGCAGCTGATGTCGTGCTCTGGCTTTTATATCCCTGCACATTACATGGGCATCCCTACCCCAACACACAAGCAAGAATACACACAAAATAAAATAAAACATACGATGTACCAGGCAATACCATTATCCTATTTAGCCAACACAAAACTCTGTGTCATTTTGTAGATGAAACTGAGGCACATGGAGATTCAGTATTTGGTAAGAGTCGTCTGGCAAATGACTTCACACACTCCAAGGTACTCTGACACAAACCCAAGACCCACAGTGCAGTCCCTGACTCTCTAAAATGAAATGAGTAGGATGCAAAGATTAAAGAACATTTGTGAATGACAAAGACAAGAATTACTTTCCCAAAGTCACAGAGTAGGGGAAAGAAAAGGGTGAGGAAGGAAAAACTGTAGCATACTGTGTAGGTTTTCTCTGGCTTTCCCCCATGGGAGCACATTGGCCTCTACCTGCATAGGTGATGAGAATTAGCACTGGAGTTGATTACTGAGCATCTGTTATGGGTCTCAGAGTGCATTAAACAAAAACAAAGTGAGGGAGGAAAAGTGCCTTTAATCAAGGGTCTCCCAGTTGTATTGTGTTCAGAGTGGCTTTTCTTTGTTTTGCACCAGCAGACACATATGCCCACCCTACTCCATAGCAACCATATTTCTAAACAGTTTAAATCAAGCTTAGTAGATAATTATTCTAAGATCACAGTGAAAAACCAAACCACCAGGACATCAAAAGATCAAGACTATCTAAATGTGAATTATACAGCATAATTTTTTTTTTATGAAAATGGAGTAGTAAGCTTTATTTTTGCTCTTTGAGAATAGTTGGCTTTCAAAATAGATCTGTTAAAATGTTTCACCTCTGCTCAGAGTGTTTTAAGCTGGCTCCTGATTAAAAACATTCATGTGAAATCTCATCAAGATGCTTTCTTAAGAAAAAGAATGTTTTATAAATGGTAATGACTTTAATCAGCACACTGTTTGAAGCTATTTAACTCTGTGATGTAGCCCAACAAGGGCTTCAATTTTGTCATCTATCGACTCTGTATTATCATTCTATAGATTGATTTATATACCTTTTCACATCTTTCTTGCCAAATGGTATTGCATTCTCCATTTCTCTGACACTTCATAATCACTACCTCTCTCCATAGCTCAATGTTTCATCAACTCTTAGTCAAGTTACCCTAATTGCTTCTTTTCCTCTTCTGTTTTTCTTTATTCAGGCTATCAATATAGAACACCAGTGCTTCTCAGCCTTCCTACTGCTGTAACATTTTAATGCTGTTCTTTATGTTGTGGTGACCCCTCCAAAGTAAATTATTTTGTTGCTACTTCATAACTGAAATTTTGTCAGTTATGAATTGTAACATAAATACCTGATATGCAGTGGTTGAGAATCACTGCAGTGCACAAAGGCCATGTGCCACAAACATGAGCAGGTCATATTTATAAAGACAAGTTTCTCAGTATCTCAGTACCTCACTCAGTAAGTGAATTTTTACCCTGGGTGATCATAGAGTTATCAACGCAATATAATGGATAGCCTTTTCCATCCTTAGCTGATTAAAACTTATAGTCTGTTCTAACATCTAGGGCAATGGAGAAAAAAGTAGGAAAAAAAGTGTTTGGTAACAAAAGTATAAGTTTGTCTCAATAGAGTCACATCATGAATTTAATGTTACTTGGGCTAACATAAAAATTACTTTACATTTTTAAGATCACATGCAAAGAAATCAGAAGGCAGAAGTCTCAAGATGCACCGCATTGCAAGGAAGGCAGCTTTGAATGTTAAATTGCTCTGAGTGATCCTAAACAGGGGCAAGAGAGATGCTGAGCTGCTGCAATGTGTTCTTCTTACAGAATGTAAAGATCAGATTAAGGGGGCTGTTTTACAGTTATCTCAAGCTTAAAATGTCTAAAAAGTCAAAATGTTACCCCCCCCCCCCAAAGTCTAAAGCACTGCACTCTCTAAGGCAGGCATCCTTAGAAAAAAGACTAAACTCAACTACATAGAGCCACTAGCCTGTAAATCAATGAGGGAAATAGAAGAAACAGAGGATACTGACATTAGGCACTGTGAAAAGAGACCTTATCAGAAAGGACTTAGGTGGGGGCAAATTTGTTTGACTAAAGTTTTCCTACAGAGTATGGTAGATATGTCACCAAATCTGGCTTTACTTTAGAATCTACAAACCCCAATTGTTATATAACACATGACTTTAAAAAATTCTTAACTGACTGAGTATAGACTGATGTCATATAATGGTAGTTTGGATTTGAATTGCTCATATCATCTTGCTATCCTACCCCAATCATTTATGACCTCTTTTATTCTGCACTGTTAGAACACCCTAACTCTCCTTCTCCAAGGAGGGAATGCACACATGCATGTTAACATTTATAAAACTGTAGTTTTTTAGAGGGCTTGTGAAGTCACTTGCTGGACTTCCACCCTAGGCCTTTCAATTTATTGGGATCTCAGGTGGAGTCTAAAGGTTTATATTTCAGTAAAGTTGTAGTGGCTGATAGCATCCCAGGAACTGGGAAGAGGGTGGCAGCTCAATCCTTTCCTCTGCAGTAAACTGAAAACTCTCCAATATAACACTCTGGATTCTTCAAATCGTTCTGTTCTGCTTAGCCCAAAATTATATTGCTTTAATCCCTGAGTAGACTTGGCTCCAACTAAACTTGTCCACCTGTATATCATCCCAATACATCATGACTCCAATTTTTTTGCCTCCATCTTACATGGAATGTCTTTATACCTTTATACAAAAGGGTACCTTTATACCCAAAGGACACACTTTCAGTAAAGTGGGGCCAAGATTCCTGTTATCCCCTCTAGGATCCTACAGTATTAATTACTCAGACTGATGAAATAATGAACAAAGAGTTCAGTTCAAGAAGATATGAGTTTGAATCTAGTTCTTCATAAGCTGTGTAACTTGGTATGCCCTTTATCTAGTCTGAAATTCTTAAATATAAGTATTAGTTTTTACTTCTATTGTGTTACATAAAAATTTAATTAAAACAATTTTAACCATAGCTCAGTAGCATCATAAAATTCAGTTTGTGGTCATTGTCTTCCTAAATACTTTTGCCTAACCATGCATTTCACACTACATATAAAATCCATTTGACTGATCATCTGAGTCTATTTGCCTGCCTAGATAGAATATTTCTGAAGGAACAACAGTATAATGATGACTAGGTCTTAGAAGGTAGTGCTTTCACTTAAATGCTTGATTGTCAGTATGTCAATCTGATCTCCATAGTTTACTTTAAGACAAAACAAAAAAACCTACATCATCATCATCAACAACAACAACAAATGCAAGCATGAAGGCACATGCTTATTGTCCCAAGACTGGGAGAAAAAGACAAATGGAAAGACTCAAATTGATCATCAAAAAGTGTAGATGCACATTGAGAATGTAATTTTTAAAAATCTAACAAAAATATATATTTAAAAAACAGTAAACAAACAAACAAAAAGTGTAGATACTGCCTACCTGAAGAATGACAGTGCTGAAGGTACAACACTGGAGACTGTCTTCTACCATACAGAGAGAGAGAGAGAGAGAGGTACAGAGACAGAGACAGAGAGACAGACACAGAGATACAGAGAGAGAGGAGAGACAGAGATAGAGAGACAGAAAGACAAAGAGATTTCTAACTCATCCTATTCACAATTAGGGCCTGAGAAATTTCTATGCTAAATTTCAGAAGAAATCTAAAACAAATAGCTCCACAATGCTGTTTTGTTATATAGAACTTCTTTGTAAGTAATTATAGTTATGATTTAAATATTTTTCATTACAAAAATAAGTGCTATTTAACATTCAGAGAAACAAAGGATCTCATGATCTCAAAAGTGAATGAAGGGTCAGATCATTACAAAAGCATCAATAAAATGAAAGGTCTTCTTTTTGCTCTAAGTTTGAAGACAGGAGCTCTAATACACTGAAAGTTACAGAAAAGAAAGTGGGGAAGAGCCTCAAATATATGGACACAGGGGAAAAAAATTCCTGAACAGAACACCAATGGCTTGTGATGTAAGAACAAGAATTGATAAATGGGATTTCATAAAAATGATAAGATTCTGTAAGGCAAAGTACACTGTCAAGAAGACAAAAAAGCCAACAACAGGTTGGAAAAGATCTTCACCAAATCTACATTCGATGGAGAGCTAATATCCAATATATACAAAGAACTCAAGAAGTTCTCCAGAGGAAAAAATACCCTATTAAACATGGGGAACAGAGCTAAACAAAGAATTCTCAACTGAGTACTACTGAATGGCTGAGAAGCACCTAAAAAATGCTCAACATCCTTAGTCATCAGGGAAATGCAAATCAAAACAATCCTGAGATTCCACCTCACACCAGTCAGAGTGGCTAAGATCAAAAACTCAGATGACAGCTGATGCTGGCAACGTTGTGGAGAAAGAGGAGGATTCCTCCATTGCTGGTTGGATTGCAAGTTGGTACAACAACTCTGGAAATCAGTTTGGCAGTTCCTCAGAAAATTGTACATAGTACTACCTGAGGACCCAGTAATACTATTCTTGGGCCTGTACCCAGAGATGCTCCAACATGCTCCACTATGTTCATAGCAGCCTTTTTATAATAGCCAGAAGCTGAGAAGAACCCAGATATCCCTTAACAGAGGAATGGATACAGAAAATGTGGTACATTTACACAATATTACTCAGCTATTAAAAACAATAAATGTATGAGATTCTTAGACAAATGGATTGATCTGGAGGATATCATCCTGAGTGAGGTAACACAATCACAAAAGAACACACATGATATGCATTAATTGATGAGTGGATATTAGCCCAGAAAACCAGAAGCTTGGAATACCCAAGATATAATTCTCAAACCACATGAAACTCAAGGAGAAGGAAGAACATAGTGTGGATACTTCTATCCATCTTACAAGGGGAGAACAAAACACCCATGGAAGGAGTTACAGAGACAAAGTGTGGAGTAGACACTGAAGAAATGACCATCTAAAGACTGACTCATCTGGGGATCTATCCCATTTACAATCACCAAACCCAGACACTGTTGTGGATGTCAACAAGAACTTGCTGACAGGAGCCTGATATACCTCTCTCCTGAGAGACTCTGCCACTGCCTCACAAATAACAGATGGGTGCTCACAGCCATCCATTGAATTGAGCATTGGACCCCCAATGAAGGAGCTAAAGAAAGAACTGAAGGAGCTGAAGGGGTTTGCAGCCCCATAGGAGAAACAATATGAACTAGCCAGTACCCACTTAGCTCCCAGGGACTAAACCACCAGCCAAAGAGCACACATGTTGGGACTCATTGAAATGTAAATAAAGAAAATATCCAATAAAAAAAAATAATAAAAGAGCCTGGAGGTGATGCTGTCAGAAAGCAATGGGCTGTCTGCTGAGGACATCACATAATTATAGTTCTCTCAAAATGGGTCTTGGTATGAGTGTTTATACAAAATACTGTTCAGAGTTATCCAATGAAACAGTCCTGTGAGGACTCCTTAATAATGAAGGCAAACAACAATGGGTTGCAATGCATATCCTGTTCTCTGGCATTGTTAGCTTCCACTAACCTTACTATGAAGAGTTTAAGTAGCATGGCCAGTGAACAGTAGGAAATGGGTCAGCTGGTTTGTTATCATCACTGTTATGATTTACTCTACAATCTCAATAGAGTTCATTTCTTAAATAGACATTTCCAGAATCCTACTATACATCAAATGTTATGCTGGATATTACAAATATATTTTCTACCCCCCCCCCATGTATGTGTGTATTCAGACATTGGGCAAACTGAAAAGATTTTTTGTTTTGATTTGTTTTTGATTCCACCAAATTAATTTTCCTTGGAGATAAAGATAAACTGGATTTCTCAGCCTCCATGTATTGGCATGCCAGCCAAGAGAAATTGAGTGAAGGTGATATGCTATTTCTGGACCTGGGTAAGAATAACCTGGGAAAGCCTTCTTCTGAGCTATAAACTTTCTATCAACTTCTCGTTTGGCTCAATGCAGAAGAGTCAGGACTGAGAGCTATAGACCTATAAGATGGAAAGAAGTAACTGCCTCCTGTTAACAGGTTTGTGAGTAATACAAAAACTTCTATTTCATTAAGTGACTGTGGTGTAAAGATGCTTCTTAGCAGTAGTCTATGCTATTGAAGCACATGCCAAAACTGCCGCTGGCACATTAGATACAGAGGGTATATTGGATGATGTCCTAAAAAAAGGAAGATCACCTGAATATGACCGAGAATCAGAAAATATTCTCCAAAAAAAAAAGTCTAAGACAGACAATGAAGGGCAGAGCATGACAGTGAGACAGTGAATGGAGGGAGCAGAGAAAAGATGCAATGTTAGGAAACTATGCATAGTTCTAAAGAGGTGCTGGGGAATGGGGCTGTGCTACTTGCATCTTCTGGAATGCTTGACACAGGGCAGAAGCCTTGTTGACTACTGGAAATAAGGCCAAGGAAAGAGAAAAGTCTAACTAAGGACTGTGTGATGGGCAGGACAGACTTCAAGAAGAATCAATAGGTAGGTAGATACATGCACCTTTAGCTCATGGCAGAATATTTATTGAGCTGATAGAAAATGCTTAGGTAGAACATTTTAATCAGTGGCCAAAGAAATAGAAAAAAGAGAGGAAGAGGAAAAAGAAAGGACAAAGGGAGAGAAAGGAGTAGCAGGAGGAGAGATACATAGGAAATGGAGGGGCAACAGGAGATGGTGGACACAGGGAGAGGAAAAGGGACAAGAAGAGGAAGGGACATGAGGGAGAAGAGTACATAGGGAGAGGTGTTCTTGAAATAATGTTCTAAAATTCTAAAGTATTGGAGAAATTGGTCACTCTTTGTGGCTTTAGCATGTTCCTTCCTAGTACTCACAAAATCCACATAAAGTACTATGTGGTGAATGAAGGATGGGGAAATACAGATAGAAACATAAAATATGCTGAACAGAAATTGGGTTTTTGAAACAAACTATGAGGGAACAAAGAAATTTCGTTTCATCTTGATTTTTACTTTTGAGGATAAAAGAAGTAAATATGCTAGCTCTCTGAATATTATCTCTAAATATTCAGTTATCTGAAAGGTTACTTTCCTATAGAGAAATGATGAAAATGATGCCCCATCTGCCTGGTCCTTCAGGTTGGTGTCATGGCATGTGCAAAGGTACTCAAAGACAAGGTATGTCATGGCTAGCATTCTTTTTACATCCATATATGTTGCCAAAATTGTTATAGCATTACAAGGTCAGTGGGATGTTGACTATAAAAGTCCATGAAAACTTATAAGCAGTCCAGATTTAGACACATGAAGAAAAGATGCTTTTACACGGTAAAAGTTGCTGACCCTGAGCTTTAAAGACTAATATCCCATGCTGAAATATTCTCACTCCAGGCTACAGCCTAGGTCTCCAGATGTCTTTATTATGCTAAGAAAAAAATAAAAACAAAAATTAAACAAATAAAGGACATGCCAATGAGCCCTGGTGTGCATTAAGTCATCTGGGAATATATTAGTCTTATGAGTTTTAGTTTTTTAATAAAGATTCATGGCTAGGTTCCAGTTTCATACAGCAACAGACTCATTTCATAATTTATGCCTCATGACAGTGAAATCATGGTGAATGACCACAGACTGCTGAGTTTGTTATTCCAAGGAGTAGCTGAGGTGTTCTGGGAAGTAAGCTGACCCCATTTGGATTTCTCTCCTGGGAAGACTGACCATCCAAAGGATATGATCCAATCATTATTTCAACAGTCTTGAACCCATTAAAGACTTTACAAAGAACAGTATTTTTAGCTTTGCGATACTGGTGTAACTACAACTTCATTCACAAAACTCCTAGTGGGCTATTTTTTAACCTGTACTATCCTGCTCCCCAGGGAGGACATCTTATCCCTGTAAAATAAAAATTCTTCATCCTCCACAGTGTACTTCTGTATAACTGTTTTCTGACTGTGAACCCTAGGTGATAAGACTAATTAAGGTCAACCAGCGATGTCCCCACAGCTGCAAATAGCAGTTTTGAAGAATACAGTTTTCCTTTATAGTAGAAACAAAAATCCAGTTCTGGAACCTAAATGAATTATTTTCAATTACTTCTGAATTTTTTGACATTTCAGTCCAGGTTGCATTAAGTGGCACTTCTTTTTTCTATTTTCCCCAAGTATTTTATTCATTTAAACCAACATGTGATTATGCCATATATGGCTATTAAACCAGGCCAAAAAAATGCAGATCAGTTTTTAGAGCTTTTATGCACTGCAATTTCTTTCTAGGGCTAAAATTCAATGAAGCACCTTGATCTGAGAAAGTGAGTGCATACTGTCTCAGGAGACTGAGGCATGAGAATCATTTGAGTTTAATAGTTCAAGCCCAGATTGGGCAAATAGTAAAACTCTAAAGGTTTTACTATTTACCTTTAAAAAATTAAAAGTAGGGGTTCAAGGATTAAGAATACCTATTGCTCTTGTATACAACCAGGTACCTACCCACAAGGGGGTCCACAACCATCTCTAATTCTAGTTCTAAAAATATATACATACAGGCAAACACTATAAATATAAAATATTTTAAAGTAATACAAAATAAATAAATGTGTTGCCATTACCTCAACAGTGTCTCATAAAAGACAAGTCTTTTATTGTCCTCCGATAACACAAACCAAACATTTATCTATACAGAAATCTACAGATTTACAACTATTTTTCATAAGCTTACTTCATTTAGGCTTAAAAAGCATTTAATGTACTTATAATTATTCACTTGTCTCTACAGGAAAGTCACAGGACCAGAGAAAGTAAAGAAACACTAGCAGTTCACACAGTTGTCCAGTAAGATCTCATTCTATGACAGGAGAGACACTCCCATCATGTCACCCACTATGTTTTTGTTTGACTTCTGTAGCAACATGGAAAACAGCCTGGACTCCTCTGCAGTCATTAAGAATTTTGGATGAAGCACAGGCATTAACTCAGCTCTTCCTCCAATGTAATACACAGTATGTTAATTATAGAAAGAATGTTATGGGATCATTTTGAGTGTGGAATATCTTTCAAAGGAATTCATAAGAGATGCTTGGAATCCTAAAAAGGCCAAGGAAAATATTACAATGAAATTACCAAATGTGGGATGGGGGAGGAGATTCCATGAGCTATCAGTATTTTCATTTGGATGGTTTGCTTTTATTTCATAATGTCTTCTTGTTCATGGAATACTAATTTTTGAAGGTATTTCAAACAAACATCACAACTCACCTGTAGATGGAAAAGGAAGCTACTGATTTGATGAGGGATGCCACAGCCCCCAGCTTGGCAGCTTCCACAGCTCCCTGTACGCGGTACTGCACCGTCTTCCCATAGTCAGTGTAAGGCTGGTTATAAACAATGATCTTCCCTCTTGCCTCTGATGCCCTTCTTTGAAGTTCATCAAAAGAGGTCACCACCAGCACTTCTGCTGTGATGCCTAGAAGTAAAAGTTAAGTAAATTAAATCAGGATTTCCCAGCAGTCAGGCAGAATTGGCATACAAAAGGTTACACATATTCTGTTGGCTACATCTGGCAAACTGAGTGGATAAGATTGAAGTTTGAGAGCTAGTTACCATGGCAGCAAGATTGCAAGTTAGTCATCTGCCTAAGAGGGAAACAACACATTCAAAATAATATAACATATAACTCAAGGTTTTTCAGCTCATTCCACCAGCTGGAATTAAGTTACAAATTGAAAAATACTTTTCCTTCCTATCCTAAGAAATCATGATTTCATCAGAGAACAATTATTATTTTTAAAATTACATTTCCTAAATCTTAGCATTAATGACAAACATATTTATCCCTTCCTAAAGTTATTTTGGTATGTCACTAAATACGCTCAATTTCAGCAGAGGGCAGCAGCCTAGGAAGAATGTGCTTAGAAGACAATGTCTTTCATAAACCCAACTTTCAGCCAATAACATGACTTCTCCTTAGAATAATGAAAGTCAGCTTGTTTTCTTCTTTGGATAAAAACACTCCAAAAGGATGTGGAAACTTCCTGTGCATCACAACTTAAAATAACTCATCACCAAAAATTACACTAACATCCTTCCAAAAAAAACCCCAAAAACCAAAAACCAAAAACTTAGAACATATATAAATGCCCTAGACTCTGTTTGTTCTGGTTAGATGTGCTCACTTACTCATACCTCTTTCCCACATTACCATATCTTTCTGATTAAAGGAAAAGAGTTCCGTCTTCAAGAAAGCAGGCAAACTGATGTACAAATATATATGGATATATACACACATATACACACATACATACATGCATGCACACACATACATTCATACATACATACACACACGTATGCATATACTCATATGTACCCTTATATATACAAACACAGACACACACACACACACACACACACATATATATATATAAATATATATGTACACACATATATAATACACATTCACATACATACTCACACATTAACACACACATATACATACACTCAGACACACACACACATGTACTCGTAGAGAGGAAAGACGCAGTACTAAATCTAAGAAAAGACATCTATTCTGGTTATGCTTTATGTATATGCTATGAATTTATTTGAAGGCCTTACCTATGCTAGCCAAGCATTCAAATGCTAAGCCATTTTCACAGTTCCTAACATCTACTATCCTATGACTTTAGCCATGCAATCATTAAATATATCAGTAATTTGAAGTAATGTGTATATATAAGTTATATTTTCTTAATATCATAAACTTGAAGAATTAGGGTATTAGGTTTTTTTTTTCTTTTTGGAGGAATTGTTTTATTTTGAAAGTTTAAAAGATGCCATTATAATGGTAGTTGTTACTTGGAAAATCCTTTAGCATAGTACTCACATGCTAGAAAATTCTTAAGTTCAATATTGATTCCACCAAAAGAATCCCTCTGGGGTTACAAATGTATAAGTATTTCTTCAGTTACAACTTATAACTTAATTTACAATCTAAAATAATTAATACATAATTATAAAAAGGAAGTGAACCACCAGCTTTCCACATAATGAATATGTATTGAAATTCTAAATGAAGAATCAGGTAGACAAATTCTGAGATTCTGACTCCAAAGTTACCTTGATATTTGACTGATATCAATGTGAGCATTGTACAAATATTTGGCTGATGGCCTTTCCTAATTAAATGTTCAATGGTGCTTTCAGTTCCCACCTGTCCAGCCTGGAGCAGAGCCTGGAGCAGAGCCTGGGTGTTGGACCTGATCTCACACAGCCCACACCCAAGTTGGAGCTCCACTCCCCAGGATCACAGGATCACAAGATCATAGGAAGGATAGGCTCCAATCAGAGATTGGAAGTCTAGATACACCAGAGATAACCAGATGTTGAGAGGCAAGCATATAAAAATAATCAAAGAAACCAATTTGACTTGGCAACATCAGAACCCAGTTCTCCCACCACAGCAATCCCTGGATACACTAACACACCCTTAAAACAAGATTCACATCTAACTCTCATTTCATGAAGATGATAAAGAACTTTAAGAAGGTCATAAATAACTCCCTTGAAGAAATACAGGAGAACACAATCAAACAGATGAAGGAATTGAACAGAACTGTCTAGGATCTAAAAATGGAAATAGAATCATTAAAGAAAACTCAAAGGGAAACAGCTCTGGAGATGGAAAACCTAGAAAAGAGAACAGGAGTCACAGATGCAAGTGTCACCAACAGAAAATAAGAGATGGAAGAGAGAATTTCAGTGACAGAAGATACAGTAGAAGGCATCAACACAACATTCAAGGAAAACACAAAAAGCAAAAACCTTCTATCTCAAAACATTCATGTAATGCAGGACACAATGAAAAGACTGAACCTGAGAATAATAGGTATAGAAGAGAGTGAAGATTCCCAAATCAAAGAGCAAGAAAAACAACAAAATTATAGAAGAAAACTTTCCTAACCTAAAGAAAGAAATGCCCACAAACATACAAGAAGCCCTACAGAACACCAAACAAATAGAACCAGAAAAAATTCCTCTCATTATATAATAATTAAAACACCAAATGCACAGAACAACAAAAAAAGAATATTGAAAGTAGTAAGGGGCTCTCCTGGCGATCTCAGGATGACTGGTGAGAAGAACACACATCTCTTCCAGTCCAATTGCGTGGGACATGAGTCTGCAGCTGGGAGATAGACAGGGGGGGCAGCGGACCCCTTCCGGTCCACACCGCTCCAGAGCAGGGCGCAAGGCCCAGGGGCTGTGCACCCATCCAGGTTTCCAGCAGGACTCTCTGGGCCATCTTGGTGAGTGTGCAAAGGGCTGAACAGGGCACCTTTTGGGACACAACCAGCTCTGGGCTCTAGACACCCTCCCCACCTGAGTACAGTTCTCCCCCTGGAAGGGTCTTCTCTGACAGAACTTGTGAGAGAGCCACATTGGGTCCTAGGTGGCACAGAGACCAGTCTACACAGGTCAGCTCACAGACCACAAAGGGTCTTGCAGACCCAGTCTGAGCAGGTCAGCTCACAGAGTGCAAAGGGTCTCTCAGACCCAGTATGCTCAGGTCAGCTCACGGACTACAAAGGGTGAGTGAGCAAATGGCTGAGCAGGGCACCTTTCGGGACATACCCAGCTCTGGGCTTCACACATCCCAGCACCCTCCCTGCCTGTGGACAGTTCTCAGCCTGGGAGGGGTTTCCCTGCCCAAACGTGTGAGAGAGCCATCTTGGGTTCCAGGTCGCTAAGACCAAGTCTGCGCAGGTCAGCTCAGGGACTGCAAAGGGTGAGTGAGCAAACAGCAGAACAGTGCACCTTTTGGGACACACCCAGCTTTGGGCTCTAGACATCCAGGCTCCCTCCCCGCCTGAGGAAAGTTCTTAGCCCGGGAGGGCTTTCCAGGCTGGAACTTGTGAGAGAGCCATATTAGGTCCCAGGTTGCTCAGAGACCAGTCTGTTCAGGTCAGCTCACGAACTACAAAGGCTCCCACAGAGACCAGTCTGTGCAGGTGAGTGTGCAGACCGCAGAGGCAACACATCTTCTAGGACAGGCCCTATATAGGGTCTTCAATTTTACCTAAGAGGCAGGTCTGAACACCAAAACTCCGTGCATCTTCAATAACAACATAAATAATAGAAAGCAAACATTCTCATGGAAACTGAACAACACTCTACTGAATGATTCCTTAGTCAAGGATGAAATAAAGAAAGAAATTAAAGACTTTCTAGAGTTTAATGAAAATGAAGCCACAACATACCCAAACTTATGGGACACAATGAAGGCAGTCCTCAGAGGAAAACACATTGCCCTGAGTGCCTCCAAAAAGAAACTAAAGAGAGCATACACTAGTAACTTGACAGCACACCTAGAAGCTCTAGAACGAAAGGAAGGGTATTCGCCCAAGAGGAGCAGGAAATAATCAAACTCAGGGCAGAAATCAACCAAGTAGAAACAAAAAGAACTATTCAAAGAATTAACCAATCAAGGAACTGGTTCTTTGAGAAAATCAACAAGATAGATAAACCCTTAGCCAGACTCACTAGAGGGCACAGGGACAGTATCTTAATTTAAAAAATCAGAAATGAAAAAGGAGACATAACAACAGAACCTGAGGAAATCCAAAACATCATCGGATCCTACTACAAAAGGCTATACTCAACAAAGCTAGAAAACCTGGAGGAAATGGACAATTTCCTAGACAGATACCAGGTACCAAAGTTAAGCCAGCATCAGATTAACGGTCTGAACAGGCCCAATTCCCCTAAAGAAATAGAAGCAGTCATCAATAGCCTCCCAACCAAAAAAGGCCAGGACCACATGGGTTTAGTGCAGAGTTCTATCAGACCTTCAAAGAAGTCCTAATTCCACCTCTCCTCAAACTATTCCACAAAATAGAGACAGAAGGTACTCTACCCAATTCATTCTATGAAGCCACAATTACTCTGATACCTAAACCACACAAAGATCCAACAAAGAAAGAGAACTTCAGACCAATTTCTCTCATGAATATCGATGCAAAAATACTCAATAAAATCCTCACAAACCGCATCCAAGAACACATCAAAACAATCATCCATCATGACCAAGTAGACTTCATCCCAGGAATGCAGCGATGTTTAATATATGGAAATCCATCAACATAATCAGCTATATAAACAAACTCAAGGACAAAATACACATGATCATCTCATTAGATGCTGAGAAAGCATTTGACAAAATCCAACACCCTTTCATGATAAAAGTCTTGGAAAGATCAGGAATCCAAGGCCCATACCTAAACATAATAAAAGCAATCTACAGCAAACCAGTAGCCAACATCAAACTGAATGGAGAGAAGCTGGAAGCAATCCCATTAAAATCAGGGACTAGACAAGGCTTCCCACTTTCTCCCTACCTATTCAATATAGTACTTAAGTCCTAGGCAGAGCAATTAGACAACAAAAGGAGATCAAGAGGATACAAATTGGAAAGGAAGAAGATAAAATATCACTGTTTGCAGATGATATGATAGTATATATTCGGGACCCCAAAAATTCCACCAAAGAACTCTGAAACCTGATAAACAGCTTCAGTGCAGTAGCTGGTTATAAAATTAACTCAAACAAATAAATGGCCTTTCTCTACACAAAGGATAAGAGGGCTGAGAAAGAAATTAGGGAAATAACACCCTTCACAATAGTCAAAATACTACAAAATACCATGGTGTGACTCTAACTAAGGAAGTGAAAGACCTGTATGACAAGAACTTCAAGTCTCTGAAGAATGCAATTGAAGATCTCAGAAGATGGAAAGATCTCCCATGCTCATGGATTGGCAGGATTAATATAGTCAAAATGGCTATCCTGCCGAAAGCAATCTACAGATTCAAGGCAATCCCCATCAAAATCCCAACTCAATTCTTCACTGAGATAGAAAGGGCAGTTTGCAAATTCATCTGGAATAATAAAAAACCTAGGATAGCAAAAAGTATTCTCAACAATAAAAGAACCTCTGGGGGAATCACCATGCCTGACATTAAGCTGTACTACAGAGCAATTGTGATAAAAACTGCATGGTACTGGTACAGCAACAGACAGATAGATCAATGGAATAGAATTGAAGACCCAGAAATGAACCCACACACCTATGGTCACTTGATCTTTGACAAGGGAGCTAAAACCATTCAGTGGAAAAAGGAAAGCATTTTCAACAAATGGTGCTGGCATAACTGGCGGTTATCATGTAGAAGAATGCGAATTGACCCATTCTTATCCCCTTGTACAAAGCTTAAGTTTAAGTGAATCAAAGACCTCCACATAAAACCAGAGACACTGAAATTTATAGAGGAGAAAGTTGGGAAAACCCTCGAAGATATGGGCACAGGGGAAAGATTCCTAAACAGAACAGCGATGGTCTGTGTGGTCAGATCAAGAATTGACAAATGGGACCTTATGAAATTGCAAAGCTTCTGTAAGGCAAAAGACACAGCAAGACAAAAAGATCACCAACAGATTGGGAAAGGATTTTTACCAATCCTAAATCTGATAGTGGATTAATATCCTACATCTACAAAGAGCTAAAGAAACTGGACTCCAGAAAAACGAATAACCCCATTAAAAATGGGGTACAGAGCTAAACAAAGAATTCTCAACTGAGGAATTCCGAATGGCTCAGAAACATCTGAAAAAATGTTCAACATCCTTACTCATCAGGGAAATGCAAATCAAAACAACACTGAGATTCCACCTCACACCAATCAGAATGACTAAGATCAAAAATTCAGGTGACAGCAGATGCTGGCGAGGATGTGGAGAAAGAGGAACACTCCTCCATTGCTGGTGGGATTGCAAGCTTGTACAACCACTCTGGAAGTCAATCTGGCGTTTTCTCAGAAAATTGGACATAGTACTACCGAAAGATCCTGCAATACCTCTCCTGGGCATATACCCAGAAGATGTTCCAACTGGTAAAAAGGACACATGTTCCACTATGTTCATAGCAGCCTTATTTATAATAGCCAGAAGTTGTAAAGTACCCAGATGTCCCTCAACAGAGGAATGAATACAGAAAATGTGGTACATTTACACAATGGAGTACTATTCTGCTATTTAAAAAAATGAATTTATGAAATTCTAGGGCAAATGGATGGAGGACATAATCCTTAGTGAGGTATATTTGTAACATCTACAGGCCAAATCGTAGCACCATAGACTTGGAAGAAGATTTGAATTGGTAAATTTTCCTGAAGGCAGAGTCCTATCTGCTTCCTTTGTCTGTTTTATCCCCTCAGCTAATCACTATTAAAACACTCGTAATTTTCCTCTAAGAAGTCAACACTGATTGCGACCATGCCTCCTGTCCCATCCTGCTATATGGTCTTATTTCAGGACCTTATCACCTTTATTTCAGTCTTGTTTTAACCCTGCCTCCTCAGCACTTCCACATCTACTGACATCTCTGTCTCAAGCTCAGCTCATTCAAAACTCCACAGAGCTTCTGGTTAGGACTCCATATACTACTGAGAAGTCGGATCTGTCCACGGCACTGCCACTGTATTCCTCTCACACTGCTCTCAAAGACTTACCTTTCACCCTGTCTGTCATTCCAAGCCTGTGTACCTCTGTAGACATACTTTTATTTTGACGTCACTAGGACTAACTTTAATGTTCCCCTTCTCTGTCTCTGGCACCTCAGACATTGCAAGAGCACTGTCCATACTTTGTAAGGGAGACTGGATACTACAAAGGAAGGAGACTACAAAAAGGAGGAAGAACATCCAGCCCATTTTCTAGGGAAGATGACAAGTTCAATGATTTGTCTAGTGTGGAAAGCAGGGATATTTGAATTTAAACACAGATCAAGATGATTCCAAGATGATTCATTACTACTCAACTTGTTTCCACAATACTTTTCAATATTTCTAGGTCAAGTTTTAATACAGAAATGAATAAATACTACAGAATGCTGGTAATGCCTGAGTTGTAGCTATCACCTACTATCTATTCACATATTTGCAAATGATAGGAAAGATACTTCAGTTGCTTGGTAATGCCAGGATATGTGGCCAGTGGTTGGACTGGGTTCAGGCATTTGCATAATGGGTGTTGCCCTTTCTAATGACAACTTCATCTTCAGTGTCTGTGTGGAGCTCAGGTCCTCCTAGAGTCTCCCATTCTTCCAACTACATAGAGTGAAAATGATCTTTCTGGAAGCTTCCATAGCAAAGCTTGAAGCTTCCTTTGTTGGCTCAGCCAACAAATCTATTCAAGACTCAAGTACCTACTTGTAAATTCAATGCTTTGACTGTAGAGATTGGCTGTGCTAAGTACGTTAAGTCAGGAAAGTAACATCTGCACCTGGGCTTGGGTTAAAAGCCTATTACACCAAAACCAATGTTTGGTAGTAGGCAAATGCTGCAATTTCCAGATATAAGAAGAATTCTAGCCGGGTGTGGTGGCTCACGCCTTTAATCCCAGCACTTGGGAGGCAGAGGCAGGTGGATTTCTGAGTTCGAGGCCAGCCTGGTCTACAAAGTGAGTTCCAGGACAGCCAGAGCTATACAGAGAAACCCTGCCTCGAAAATAAAAAAACAAAAAACAAAAAAAAGAAGAATTCTGAGTAGCAGACAGCAAAAGCCACAGAAGGGATGTCTCTATAGTATTAAAAATTAGAATTTACCCTGAGGAGGATGTAGAGAAAAGGAACCCATTGACATTTTGAGGGAAGATATTACAGTCATTATGGAAAATGGTATTGAGATTGTTCAACAACAAAAATGGCAACAAAATACAGAAATATAATTCAGGATTTTCAGAAAATCTGCCTCTCAGTATATTGTGAGGCTGTGTGGTCATGTGCCAAGCAGGCATATTTGTGCCTATGTGCACTACAGCTCCGTTCACAGTAGCCAAGTCATGGGAGCAGGATGAATATCAATCCAATAAATGGATCATACCATGTGGTATGCCTACACTTGAAAAAGGAGGTTTTCCTGTAATTTGTGTCAATATGAATACAACTGAAGATCATTAAGTGAGCTAATAACAGACAGTAAAACCACATAATATTTTCTTGTATAATCTATAAAGATGGAACTCATAGAGAATAAAATAACCATTACCAGAGACTGGAGAGTGGAGTGTGTTAGTTTCTTTTCCTGTTGCTGTGATAAAAATACCTTGATAAAAGCAACTCCAGACTAAAATTCATCAATACATGGAATGCAAGGAAGCAAAGACCTGAAATAGACAGTTATACTTGCTTATAGCCAAGAGCAAGGAACAATGAATTAATGCATGCATGCTTGTGTTTGACAGTCTCTTCTCACACCTCTACAATCCAGAATCTCCCATATAACAGATGATACCATTTACAATGGGTGAGTCTTCCTACCTGAATTAATGCATTAAGGTAATCCCCCATAGGACAATCTAATCCAGGCAACCCCACACTGAGATTCTCTTCCCATTTGATTCTATAGTATGTCAAATTGACAAAACTCACCATCATAGATATTGTATCAGGAAGATGTTTATCCATAGACACAAAATTTCAGTTAGAGTATAGGAAGTTCAAAAATATACTGTACATCATAGCAACTATAGTTAAAAATTCATTATAGACCTAAAAATTGTTGAGAGTTAATTTTAAATGTTCTTACTACTAAAAAATATAAGTAGCAATATGTTAAACAGCCTCATTTAACTGTTCTGTTATGCATATAAATATCAAAATGACTATATATATATATATATATATATATATATATATATATATATATATACTTTTATGTGTTAATTATAGAAACTTTTTTATTTGGGAGAGAATTAGATGTGTTCCACAGTACAGGAAATATATGACAAACAGTATTTTTCAAATACTAACTGAATGAGCTTTTTTTTTTTTTCCTAGCACAATAAAAATTTATTTGTGATGAACAAAAGCAACAACTGACAAATTGAATGAGCTTTTAAGATGTTTCCTTTGTCTCAGTTTCTGATAAGATATCCACCATATTGTCTATGTGCTGGCTTGCCCTTGACTGGCAACCTGGATGTATAGCTCAGTGGTGTCTAGTATGCACAAGTCCCTAAGTTTGATTCAGCAAAAATGAACAAAGTAATTAAGGGAAGTAAAAAGTACTAAAACTGTGACTTAGACTATGAGAACTTCTGGAATAAAAGAATTCACTATGTCTGCACGTTTAGCTGTGAATGCCAGTGACATAGTGCATCCCTGCTTTCCTAGTCATTCACTCAACTGCATTCTTTTGTAATGCCTGAGCTTAATCACTCATTCTTCTTAAGGATTTATCTTTCGATGAGACACTTAAATTCGCCAAGCTTCATTTCATGTCTTTATACAACAATAAACTTATATAAACCTGGTCAGCATGAAGGGAGAACATGTGTTAAACTGCCATACAAATTAGACAATCACCATAGTGAAACATCTTCCTCCCATCTTGCTGTTTTCTACTTTCTCTGGCTAGCCAAAACTCTGAAAGATCTGCCTTTTCCCTTTCTCTCCCCATTCTTCATTTTAACACCCTGAAGACAAATAAGAGCAAGTCACTGCTCATTGGTGCTTCAGCCCCTGACAACTATTTATTCACTTAACCCTCACCCTGATCCTGATATTACTCTGCATTTTAGCTTTGGACTTTTTTTACTGTCAAGGTATATGGATATAATCAATTGTATAAAATATCACTATAAAGAAAATATCTAATTAAAAAAAAAGCATTGTTTTTCTTTATGCCTTGAATGCAAGGTATCTCAGGAAGGCCCAGATATGATGACCTGGATTTGTGTGTGTGTGTGTGTGTGTGTGTGTGTGTGTGTGTGTGTGTGTGTTACCCATATACTCATTGGTGCCTGGTCAAACTGTCAGTGGCCAGCTCCTTAAAGTTAACTGAGTTCTATTCCTGCTTCCCCTCCCATACCAGAAGCCATCAACTATAAAGAGCTTTACTTCAGCATCTTTATCAGACTTTTTAAGGACTCTCTTCCAAAGCTTCCTGTCTGTACTGTTTCTTTGTGGGGGTAAGATGAGGAAAATAAGTCTTCAGTGTTTTTCATTCTCGAGTTTGAGTCTGCTGTCATTAACACCACTGTAAAAGAAGCTTTCTTGCTCATAATAGCAGGTGGCCCAGATCACACATTGCTACATGGTTTTTAGTGACAGCACTGACCGCAGACATCCACACAGCTTTTGGTGGCAGTACAAACCATGGACATCAACATGGTCTCTGTGGGTAATGTGAACTACAGACACCAACTTGGCCCCTGGCTGCAGCATGGATCGATCACCACTTCCTTCTGTGCCACCTGTACCCTGACTGGCATATGGCAGGTACTCAATAAAAGTCCAATGGAAAAAAAAAAAAAAGCTGGCTCAAAAACCATGTATAAAGGTCTGATTTGGGGAAATGCAAATGTTTTAGTTAGGGTTTTATTTCTGTGAAGAGACACCATGACTAAAGATTTATTTCTTTACATTCCAAACACTGCTTCCCCTTCTGGTCCCTCCTTCACAGAGCCCTTCCCAGCCTCCTCCCCTCTACTTCTGAAAAGGGGTGTCTCCCCACCCCTGGGTATCTCTTCACCTTAGTACAGCAAGTCTCAACCTGGTTAGGTGCATCCTTTCCTACTGAGGCTAGATAAGGCAGCCATGAAGACTGGTCTCAGTTCAGCCCACATATGTCCTTTGGTGGTGGCTCAGACCCTGAGAGCTTGCAGGGGTCCAAGTTAGTTGACTCTGTTGGTCTCCTGTGGAGTTCCTATCACCTTCAGGGCCTTCAATTCTTACCTCCAACTTGTCCTTAAGCGTCCCCGACCTCCACCTAATGTTTGGCTATGGATATCTGCATCTGTTTCAGTTTAGTGCTGGGTAGATATTCTCAGGGGACAGCTGTGCTAGGCTCTTGTCTGAAGGCGTAACAGAGTACCATAATAAGGTCAGGAATCGGTGTTTGTCCGTGGGATGGCTTTTGAATTCGGCTGGTTATTGGTCGGTCTTTCCTTAGGTCTCTGCTCTACTCCCGCATTTCTTTTAGACAGGATAAGTTTTGGGTCGAAAGTTTTATGTGTGTGTTGGTGTCCTTATTCTTCCACTGGGGGTCCTGCCTAGCTACAGGAGGTAGCCTCTTCAGCTTCCATGTACCCACTGTTAGTCATCTAGGCTAAGGTCACCTGCACTGACCTGGGAGCCTCTCTGTACCAGGTCTCTGGGACTTCCTAGATATTCTCCCCTCCACTCAACCCAGGTAGCTGCAGATTTCCATTCATTCTCCTGGTCCTCTGTGCCTCTTTCCTATATCTCCCACACCTGATCCTCATTCTCTCCCCTCTCCCCTCTCCCCTCTCACAGTTTCAGAGTCCATTATCATCATCATGAGAAGCATGATAGCATGCAGGTAGGCATGGTGCTGGAGAAGGAGCTGAGAGCTCTACATCTTGATCTTTAGGCAACAGAAGGAGAATGCATTCCACACTGGACATAGCTTGAACATGTAACACCTCACAGCCCCCCTCCCTACAGTGACATGCTTTCTCTAACAATGCCACAACTACTCCAATAAGGTTACACTTCCTAATGGTGCCACTTTCTATGGGCCAACATTCAAATACATGAGTAGTGGTTATTCCTATTCTAACCTCCAAAGCAAACATCTGGAGTCAGATCAATATATTTGTCTTTGGTACTTGTAACTAATGTCTCCAAGGATTGCTTCCTTCAACGTTTCTCCTCTGACAGCACTCCATTCCTAGAACATCCATTTTGTGCCAAAAGCCTTTGGCTTCCAAGTTTCTGACCCTTCTAGTGGAAAACTTATTGTTTCTAAAATAATCAGAAACAGAGATGCACTTGGTTGGCCTCACAGAATCCATAACCACAGGTAGTTAGGAGCCCTGTAGTCTTGAATTCCACTGAAAGGAGAGAAAAAAACCCAACAGACATTAAGAAAACTAATTAGTTGATTTTTCTATCTATTACAAACTTAAATACTAACTTATCTGAAATTGGGTTTTCTAGTATCAGCCTTGCCTTAGGTAAATGGAGAGAATAAATTTCAAAATTCTGTTATTCATTTAAGAAGCCCTCAATACTTGGGAAAGTCTTAAGGGGAATTTAAAAAAAAAGCATTACTCATTTCTTAGCTTGAAGTAACATAAATTAGATCAGAGACATCAAATAATTAAATCACACATAGCACAAAGGAGTATGTTTTGATGCTGAAGAATCCAGAGAAGGGTAGGCACAATTCCTGAAAGGACTTGTTCTGTTCACATGTGAAAATATAAAGCCACAGACTCTGTACTGCCTATTGCCCTTGTAGTATAGTTTTTGTTGTTGTTGTTGTTTGTTGTTTGTTTGTTTTTTGGTTTTTTTTTAGAATGGTATGGTACATATTCTCTGGTATTTGATATGTCAAGGGCTATTAGAAGTTTCAAAATCAGAGAAATATGCTTCTATCCATTCCCTTCATTCTCTCCTTTAGATGCCAGGATGACTGAAGATCATTCATGCCATGGTTTACCTGGTAATACCTCCAGATTCAGCATTGTACTAAACACTAGATGATGGTAGTCAGTCCTAGTATCTTCATTGATTTACTATCTGCCTGCCTATTTTTTCTTTCAGAATTTAATAACAAATACTAAAAGAATATACTCAGATATTTCAGTCAAATATACCATCCCATAAAGAAATGTCATACTTTATACAATAGTCACCTAAATAAGTGTTACTCTCTCCACCTTTCAATGAGCTCAATCATGAGCAGTAAAATCTATAATTTCACAGGTTTCAATTTATCTAGTCTTACTTTATTCCCTCCAGAAATGTTAAGCATTATTCTTGACTATATAAAAAATAAACAAACAAGCAAACAAAACAGTTGAGGTACAACTGAGGCTCAAATTTGAAATTTGAAAATGATAAAGGACATGCTTAGATTGGAAGTAGGTTCCTTCAGGTCCCTACCCTTCATGTTATGGTGCTTGGAGACTTTCATATTTTTGCTAGAGCAATCGGGTAACTGAGTTGGAAATTCACAAAAGGAAATCCCACATTGTTTTAGAGTCATATCCTTCTGACTTAACCCCATGGGACCAAAACCAGAGAAAGAAGACCCTCATTCTGTATAAGGCCCAGGCCACTGTTAGACCAGGTACCCCACATATCTGCAGTTTCTCCTACAGACTTAAACTATGGTCAGGAATCTGGATGCCAGATAAGCTTGAGGGAAGAGAGTTTCACATGGCTCAGCATTTCCAATACCAACTTTTTATTTTTTTCCTTAGCTGTCCAGGTAGCAACAACATCACTATCGTAAGCCTATATCATGAACCAGAAAGATCTTATGAAGGACTGGGATGACTGTCCTGCTTTCAAGGACTTACTATCTAAAAAGGTATACTTGGTACTTCATTCTTCCCTATCCAGTTTTGTGTTTACACTTAAGCTATTGAAACCAAACTAAGAGCAAGAATCTACTTCCCGATTTCATTAATATTCATATCCCTCAAGACATACCCACAGGATTGATGTCAAAAGTAAAGCTCTTCATTCTATATGAGACAACATAAATAGTCCTATAAATTAACAACATTCTATTTACTGAAGATGCTTCTAATCTTTTTAAAAATTCATATAAATTCAAAGGCAATTAAAGATGCATGCTGAATAACATCATTTTTGTAGTATTACAACCCTGTATGGGTAACAAACAACTGGGAAGCAGGCAAATCTCTTAGAGAGATGGCCTAGTTGGCCATCATTGGGAGGAGAGGCCCCTTGGTCATACAGACTTTATATGCCCCAGTTCAGGGGAACGCCAGGGCCATTACGTGGGAGGGGGTAGGTAGGGGAGCAGGGTGGAGATGTGGGAGGGTAAGGGGAAATTTCTGGATAACATTTGAAATGTAAATGAAGAAAATATATAATAAAGAGAAAAAAAAGTTCTTAGAGATTTAACCCAATTAAAATTACCTGAGATAAAAAATGCACTGCAAAGCTAAACAGAGAATTCTCAACAAAAGAATCTCAAATGGCCAATATGTACCTAAAGAGATGTTCAAAGTCCTTAGTCATCAGGGAAATGCAATTCAAAACCATTCTGAGATTCCACCTTACACTTATCAGAATGACTAATATCAAAACTCAAGGGACAGCATATGCTGGTGAGTTGTGGAACAAGAGGAACATTCCTCCACTCCTAGTAGGAGTACAAACATGCACAAATACTCTGGAAATCAATTTGGTGGTTTCTTCAAAAACTGGAAATAGTTCTACCTGAAGACCCAGCTATACCACTCCTGGGCACATACCCAAACATGTTCTACCATCCCACAAAGACACTTACTCAACTATGCTCATAGCAGCTTTATTCATAATACCCAGAAACTAGAAACAAGTACCTCAACTGAAGAATCGATAAAAATAATGTGATCCATTTATACAATGGAATATTACTCAATCATTAAAAACAAGGATATTATTAATTTCACAGGCAAAAGGTTAGGACTAGAAAATATCATACTGTGTGAGGTAACTCAGAACCAAAAAGACATGCATGGTATGTACTCATTTCTAAGTGGATATTAGCCATAAGTTACAGGATAACCATGCTATAATCAACAGGTGCAAAGAAGCAAATAACAGCGAGTGACCAAGGGAAGATGGTTGAATGTTCCTCAAAATGGAAAACAAAATAGATATCAGAGGTCAATGGAAGGAGGGAATAGGGTAGAAGAGGCAACTCACACTAGCCCCCATAAACCCTCTGGTGCTCTTGGAAATACAGATCCTGCAGTGGCTACTCCCTGTAGCCAGGTGGTGGAGGGATAAGGACAACAACCTACCCACAAAACCTTTGACCCAAAGTGTGTCCTGCCTACAAGATGTTTGGAGACAAAGATGGAGACTGAGAGAATGGCCAACTAGTGACTGTCCCAAATTGAGACCCATCCCATGGGCAAGAACCAATCCCTGTCACTATTAAGGATACTGTTATACTTGCAGATGGGAACCTAACATCACTGTTCTCTGAGGAGCTTTGCCCAGCAACCAATGGGAAGAGATACAGAGACTCACACTCAAACATTAGATGGAGTTTGGGAGTCTTGACTGAAGAGTTGGGAGAGAGATTGAAGGACCAGTAGAAGACAGGAACTCAACAGGAAGATCAACAGATTGAACTAACCTGGACCCCTGGGGACTCCCAGAGACTGAATCACCAACCAGAGCTAGCACAGGCTAGATCTAGTCCCCCTGCCCATATGTAGTAGATGAGAAACTTGGTTTTCATGCATATCTCCCAATAACTGGACCTGGGGTGTCCCTGAGCCTGTTGCCTGCCTACCTATGGGTTCTATGTCCCTAAGTGTACCTATAGTCAAGGAATGCTTGCTTGCTTTTCTAGTTCTCTAACAGATAACATCCTCATGGTGGCACTTAGAGCTTCTGCTTCTCCAAGCCAAGTTTTAAAGTCTTTTGAAGACTTAAAATTATCTTGATTTTATAAAACTTTCAGGAAATAAATTATTTTGGGAGGGAAGTAAGGAACATGGAGTCTGAGACCCTAAGGAATCATGGAGATGTTAAAAGAAGCAGACGTTATTCAACTATCACTGAAGGAAATTAATTAAATTTATGCTGGTCTCACCCTACAATGATCTAAACTCCAACTTAGCTCATGTCTTAGGGTTTCTATCACTGTGACAAAACACTATAATCAAATAAACAAGTTGGGAAAGAAGAGGTTTATTTGGCGTACACTGACATATTGTTGTTTATCATCAAGGAAGTCAGGACAGGATCTCAAATGGCAAGAACATGAAGACAGGAGCTGATGAAGTGGCTGTGGAAGGGTACTGCTTAATGACTTACTCTCTATGGCTTGCTCACCCTTCTTTATTACTGAATCCAGAACTACAAGGCCAGTGATAGCACCACCCACAATGGTCTGGGCCCTTCCTCATTAATCACTAGTTAAAAAAATTAATACCTACCTATGTATAACCCAAGCATATTCAGGCACTTTTTTTTTTCAATTGAAGTTCCATTCTCTCCAGTGACTCTAGATTGTGTCAAATTGACATAAAACTAACCAGCACAGCTGAGCACCTGTCAACACCTGTCAACACCTGTCAACACCTGTCAACAACTTGCTACACAAACATTAAACCACAACCTACCTTCTTTCTTTCTTTCTTTCTTTCTTTCTTTCTTTCTTTCTTTCTTTCTTTCTTTCTTTCTTTCTTTCTTTCTTTCTTTCTCTCTCTCTCTCTCTCTCTCTCTCTCTCTCTCTTTCTTTCTTTTCTTTTCTTTTCTTTCTATTATTAATCATTTTATCCCTTTACATTTCATATGATCCTCTTTCCCCGATTCCTCTTCACAAATGCTCCATCCCATTCCCCCTCTCCTTTGCTTCTATGAGGGTGCTTCTCCACCCACTCATCCACTCACACTTCAGCTCCTTCAGTCCTGCCTGTACTCCTTCCTTTAAGGTCTCTGGGGTTGATTCCAATGGTTGGCTGTGAGTATCTGCATCTGTATTAGTCAGATGCTGGCAGAACCTCTCAGGGAACAGCCATACCAGGCTCCTGTCAACAAGTGCTTCGTGGCATCAGCAATCGTGTCAGAGTTTGGTGTCTACAAATGTGATGCATCCTGAGGTGAGGTAGTCTCTGGGTGGTCTTTCCTTCAGTCTCTGCTACATTTTTTTGTCCCTATCTTTCCTTTGGACAGGGACATTTCTGGGTTAACAATTTTGAGCAGGGTGGGTAGCCCCATCCCTCAACTGGGGGCCATGCCTATCTACTGGAGACTGCCTCTACAGATTCTACCTCCCATTTGTTGGGTATTTCAGCTAGTGTCCTGGGAGAATCTTGCTTCTCTGGCATCTGAAACTTTCTACTGGCTACCCCCAGTTCCCCATGCCCCATTGATACATATCTCTATCCAATTTCCTGACCCTCTGTACTTCTCTCTTGTCGCTTCCTATACCTGGTCCTGTGTCCACCTATTATCCCTCCCCCTCCTTTCTCCCTCCAAGATCCCTCTCTTGCTTTACCTCCTGTTATTATTTTGTTCCCCCTTTTATGTAGGATTGAAGCATCCACACTTTGGTCTTCTTTCTCCTTAAGCTTCATATGGTTTATGGGTTGTGTCATAGCTATTCTGAGCTTTTGGGCTAATATCCACTTATCAGTGAGTATATACCATGTGGGTTATTTTGTGACTGGGTTACTCCTCTTGGGATGATATTTTCTAGTTCCATCCTTTTGCTTGTGAATTTCATGAAGCATTTGATTTTAATGGCTGAGTAAATTATACAAATGTACCATATTTCTGTATCCATTCTCTGTTGAGGTATATCAGGGCTGCTTCCAGATTCTGGCTATTATATATAAATAAGGCTGTTATAAACATGGTGGAGCATGTGTCCTTGTTATATGTTGGAGCATCTTCTGTGTATATACCCAGTTGTGGAATAGCTGGGTAGATCTATTTCCAGTGTTCTGAAGAACTGCTAGATTGTTTTCCAAAGTTGTTCTGCCTGCTTCTATGAGGGTGTTCCTCCATTTACCCATACAATCCCACCTCCTTGCCATGGATTCCTCTACACTGGGGCATCTATAGAGCTTTCATAGGATTAAGGACCTCTCTCCTCCCATTGAATCTGCTGTTTTTGATCTTAGCCATTCTGACTGGTTAAAGTGGAATTTCAGGGTCAATTTGATTTGCATTTCCCTGATGACTAAAAGATTTTGAACAGGATTCTAAGCCATTTGAGATTCCTCAATTGAAAATTTTAATTAGCTCTGTACCTCATTTTTACTAGGGTTATTTGTTTCTCTGGAGTCTAACTTTTTGAGTTCTTTGTACATCTTGGATATTTCATTTTATCAAATGTAGGGCTGGTAAAAATACTTTCCCAATCTGAAGATTACCATTTGTCCTACTGACAATGCCCTCTGCCTTAGAGAAGATTTTCAATTTTATAGGGTGTCACTAGTCAATTGTAGATCTTAGAGCATGAGCCACTGGTGTTCTGTTCAGGAAAATTTCCCCAGTACCAATGTGTTTGTGCTTCTTTCCAACTTTCAATTCTATTAGGTTATTGTATCTGGTTTTATGTGAAGGTTCTTGATCCACTTGGACTTGAGCTTTGTACAAGGAGATAAGAATCGATCAATTTGCATTCTTCTATGTGCTGAATCTCAGTTGAACCAGCACCATTTGTTGAAAATGCTGACTTTTTTCCTCTGGGTGGTTTTGGCTCATTTGTAAAAAATCTAGTGATCATAGCTGTGTGGGCTTATTTCTGGACCTTCAATTCTATTCCATCGATCTACCTGCCTGTCTCTGTACTAATACCATGTGTTCTTTATCACTATTGCTCTGTAATACAGCTTGAGATCAGGGATGGTGATTCCTCAAGAATTTCTTTTATTGTTGAGAATAGTTTTAACTATCCTGGTCTTGGTTTTTTTTCTTCTTTCTTTCTTTCTTTCTTTCTTTCTTTCTTTCTTTCTTTCTTTCTTTCTTTCTTTTTTTGTTGTTGTTGTTGTTATTCCAGGTGAATTTGAGAGTATCTCTTTTTACCTCTGTGAAGAATTGACTTGGAATTTGGATGGGGATTACTTTGAATCTGGAGATGGCTTTTGGAAAGATGGCCATTTTTACTATATTAATCCTGCTGATCCATGAGCATGGGAGATCTTTCCATCTTCTGAGGTCTTCAATTTCTTTCTTCAGAGACTTGAAGTTATTGTCATATGGTTCTTTCACTTTCTTCATTAGAGTCACACCAAGATATATTATATTCTTTGTGATTATTGTGAAGGGTGTCATTTTCCTACTTTCTTTTTTTTAAATTTTTTATTAGATATTTTCTTCAATTACAATTCAAATGCTATCCCAAAAGTCCCCTATATGCTCCTCTCGCCCTGCTCCCCTACCCACCTACTCCCATTTCTTGGCCCTAGTATTCTCCTGTACTGGGGCATATAAAGTATGCAAGATCAAGGGGCCCCTCTTCCAAATGATGGCCGACTAGGCTATCTTCTGCTACATATGCAGCTAGACACATGGGCTCTGGAGGTACAGGTTAATTCATTATGCTGTTCCGCCTATAGGGTTGCAGACCCATTCAGCTCCTTGGGTACTTTCTCTAGCTCCTCCATTTGGGGCCCAGTGTTCCATCCAATAGGTGACTGTGAGCATCCACTTCTGTATTTACCAGGCACTGGCATAGCCTCACAAGAGACAGCTATATCAGGGTTCTTTCAACAAAATCATGCTGGCATATGCAATAGAGTCTGCATTTAGTGGCTGATTATGAGATGGATCCCCAGATGGGGGATTTTCTGGATGCTCCTTCCTTCTATCTCAGCCCTGAACTTTGTCTCTGTAACTCCTTCCATGGGTATTTTGTTCCCTATTCTAAGAAGGAATAAAGTAACAACGTGTTGGTCTTCATTCTTCTTGATTTTCTTGTGTTTTGCAAATTGTATCTTGGGTATTCCAAGTTTCTGGGCTAATATCCATTTATCAGTGAGTGAAAATCAGGTGACTTCTTTTGTGATTGGGTTACTTCACTCAGGATGATATCCTCCAGATACATCTATTTGCCCAAGAATTTCATAAATTCATTGTTTTTAATAGCTGAGTAGTACTCCAATGTGTAAATGTACCACATTTTCTGTATCCATTCCTCTGTTGAGGAATCTGGGTTCTTTCCAGCTTCTGTCTATTATAAATAAGGCTGTTATGAATATAGTGGAGCATGTGTCCTTATTACCAGTTGGAACATCTTCTAGGTATATGCCCAGGAGATGTATTGCTGGATCTTCCAGTAGTATTATGTATAATTTTCTGAGGAACTGCCATACAGATTTCCAGAGTGGTTGTACAAACTTGCAATCACACCAGCACTGGATGAGTGTTCCTCTTTCTCCACATCCTCACCAGCATCTGCTGTCACCTGAATTTTTGATCTTAGCCATTCTGACTGGTGTGAGATAGAATCTCAGGGTTGTTTTGATTTCCATTTCCGTGATAATTAAGGATGTTGAACATTTTTTCAACTGCTTATCAGTCCTTTGGTATTCCTCAGTGGAGAATTATTTGTTTAGCACTGTATTCCATTTTTAATGGGGTTATTTGAATTTCTGAGTCCAGCTTCTTGAGCTCTTTGCATATATTGGATATTAGTCCCATATCAGATTTAGGATTGATTAAAATTGTTTCCCAATCTGTTGGTGGCCTTTTTGTCTTATTGACAGTATCTTTTGCCTAACAGAAGCTTTGCAATTTTATAAGGTCCCATTTGTCAATTCTTGATATTACAGCACAAGCCATTGCTATTCTGTTTAGGAATTTTTCCCCTGTGCCCATATCTTTGAGGCTTCTCCCCACTATCTCCTCTATAAATTTCTGTGTCTCTGGTCTTATGTGGAGTTCTTTGATACATTTAGACTTGAGCTTTTTACAAGATAAGAATGGATGAATTCACATTCTTCTACATGATAGCCCAATCCAAGAACACATCAAAACGATCATACAACATGAACAAGTAGCCTTCATCCCAGGGATGCAGGGATAGTTTAATATATGGAAATCCATCAACGGAATCCACTATATAAGCAAACTCAAGACAAAAATCACATGATCATCTCATTAGATGCTGAGAAAGCATTTGACAAACTCAAGACAAAAATCACATGATCATCTCGTTATATGGTAAGAATTATTTGTCAAAATCCAACACCCCTTCATGATAAACATCATGGAAAGATTAGGAATTCAAGGCCAATACCTAACATAATAAAAGCAATATACAGCAAACCAGTAGCCAACATCAAACTAAATGGAGAAAAACTCGAAGGAATTCCACTAAAATCAGAAACTAGACAAGGCTGCCCACTTTATCTCTACCTATTCAATATAGTACTTGAAGTCCTAGCCTGAGCAATTTGACAACAAAAGGTGATCAAGAGAATACAAATTGGAAAGAAAGAAGTCAAAATATCACTATTTACAGATGATATGATAGTATATATTAGTGATCCTAAAAATTCCACCAGAGAACTCCTAAACCTGATAAACATCTTCAGTGCAGTAGCTGGATATAAAATTAACTCAAACAAATCAATGGCCTTTCTCTACACAAAGGATAAACAGGAGGAGAAAGAAATTAGGGAAACAACACCCTTCACAATAGTCACAAATAATATAAAATACCTTGGTGTGACTCTAACTAAGGAAGTGAAAGATCTGTATGACAAGAACTTCAAGTCTCTGACCATATATATATATATATATATATATATATATATATATAGAGAGAGAGAGAGAGAGAGAGAGAGAGGAAGAGAGGAAGATAGAGAGAGAAGGGAAGGAGAAAGAGAGAACCAGTCAAATCAGATGACTCAGCACTTATCACTAAGTTTAAAAACCTAAATTTGCTCCTCAAGACCAACATGGTTGAGAAGGGAACTAACTTCAGCACTGTATCTCCATTTGTACACACATACACACATGCTTAATACACATATATGCACACACAGAAACTTGTATCCGCATGCATATACACACATACATACACATAGAAATTAATAAAATAAAAGGCAATAATAAAAATCATGGCAGGATGCTAAGTGTCAATAATAAAATGCAAAGCAAGCCCACAGTGAGTTACTGTTAGGTAACTATAAGCAACCAGATAAATGTTGTACGTGTATGGGGCAATTATACATTTTTAGTGAGAATATAAAAAGGTGCAATTTTCAGAGAATTGGAAGTGCTTCAGTAAGTTAAATATAGAGCTACTAAATGACACATAAATTCTTCTCCTTGGTATATAAACAAAATTAATGACAACATATCCACACATACTTGTGCATAAGTGTATGTAATGGTGGTATTTAGGATAGGGAAAAGTGGAAACAGCAAAAAAGATGACACTGACTGATAAAGACAACTAAAATAAAATACCTTTTCTCAACGAAATGTAGCACTTACATGTTGTACAATGTAAATGACATAGAAACATAATGCTGAGTAAAATAAGTCAGTCACAAAAGACCATCCATGTACCATGTCCAAAATGGGAAAATACACAAAGACTGAATGCAGGGTAGTGGTTTCCTACATATTAGCAGTACTGCTAGAGGGGTAAATGCAACTGCATTATGTGGATTGAGGGAGAGAGCAATGAAATATTCAACAGCCAGACTGTGTTCTACAATCCAATTGTTCTAGAATTATTATTCTGAAAAATTTTGTGAATATACTAAAATAATCACATGTATATTTCTAGTTGGTAGATATTATAGTGCATGAATTTTTTTAAATAATAATTTTTAAATAAACTGATACATTTCTACTGGATCCTGGCATAGAAGAAAGTCAAAAGAATACAAAATATTTTTTTCTACCACAGTATATTAATCTATGAATTCTTTCAAGTTTTATTGTTTGGGAATGATAATTGGCTATATATTCCATATCCATGAACTATATTGCTGGATAAAACTAGAGCCAGGGTGCTGATACTATGTTATTGAAAGTCATTATGCATAGCTTCTTTCTGAAAAGAAATGGAAGAGATAGAAAAAGAAAAGAAAGAAGAAAGCCGACATCAATTGTATAAAGATTACAGGAGGGCTGGTCGTGGGTACCACAGAAGAGCACTTACTTAGCAAGTTTGAAGCCCCAGCATCACAGAAAACAGTTATCAGGGGCACATACCTGTAACCCCCAGCACTAGGGAGGTAGAATAAGAAGATCACAAGTTCAAAATCACCCTTTGATACATAGTGAATTCAAAACTAACCCGGGTTACATGAACTTAAAGGGAGGGGAGGAGGAAAAAGAGAAGGGATTAAGTTAAAGAGTACAGCCAACTAAAAACCACAGTACCTCCTGGGGGAGTCCCAATGCTGCTGCCAAGACCTAGAATAGCCATCTTGTGAATCCGAGGCACCAGCATCTCTGCAGACTCTTCTCCCCTCTCCCAGTGGGGGATTCTGACCTGCTCCAAGTGGACATTTTCTAGCCCATCTTGCTGCAGGTTTTGGTACATGATTTGGATAGCTTTCTCTAGGTTCTTAGAGCCACTCAGTCTGGGTCCAACAGTATCAACTAGAAGTCCCAAACGCTCATAGGATCGGTTCTGGTATTTACCATAGACAGCAAGATTGATAATTGCCTTAGCAATATCTTCATAGCTGGCTATTTCTTCTTTTATTTCTTGAAATGTTCGCTGAGAAATACCATTCTTGAATATAGCTTTACCAGAGCCCAAGGCTAAAAGGTGAACAATGAACAGGAAGAAAAGGAACCTCATTGTTCCTAGTTGCTTTTCTTCCTGAAAGAAATAAATAAGAAATATGTTTTAGGGAAAAAAAAATCTCACAGGCATCTGCCTATAACACATGGCTTGCTTTCCCTGTCCTGTTTCTTTTCCAGCCATCATCCAACCTCCCCCATCATATTTAACAATTGTGTCCCTATGAATAGACAGGCCAAAGAACAATGCTCACCCTTACTAACAGGGTGGAATGTATCAAATGTGTACAGTTACTTGTTATCAAGGGATATTGTTATTAGAAGACAGAGAGAGGGGGCGGAGGGAGATATACAGAGAGAGAACTACAAACAGTACAGGGAGGAGGGGAAGCACAAGCATTGGTCAAAGTGATGCTTGCTGCATGTCCCTTTTAATGGAACTCTAGCAAACTGGGGGGCCACCAAATAGGCTCTTTCTTCTTTGCCTGAAAAACTTGACTTTTGAGGCCATCTCAGATGTAATTTTTTTCACTAATCTCGTTTCCACTAAAGATACCTAATTCTTTTTTATCAATATTTATTGAATACCAGGTATATTCCAGGAACTGTGATATACTTTTAGAAGCAGAAATCTAAAACAAATGTAAAAACAAAGATGAGGATTTGTTATTCTTCAACTCTATGATATACATTATCTAAAGGTTAATAATAAAAACATTGTAACACATTTATTTCATTAATGCTATGTATCAGATGCTGTTCTATGTACACTGCTCTTGTTATTACATTTAATCCTCACAGTAACTCAGCTTCTGGAGGCAGACTCTTATGACCTTTGCTTTAATAAATAAGGAACTGGAGCACTAGCATACAGAGATTAAGGAACTGGAAATATATAATGTTTTTTTTCCAGTTCTAAGCTCTATGTTAAACAGTACTACTCATTTAGCACTGCAGAAAGTTAAAGTCCATGATAAAGAACAGAGGTAAGTATGTGCAGTGTGCACAGTTTAGGACCCAAGAGTCTCATGGGTTCAGTTTAAGTAAATAAGCATTAAGCAGAATTTAAAATTCAATTCTTCATTCTTTCTGAGATATTTCAAGTACTCAGTAGGGACAGGTGACTAGTGGCTGCCACCCCACACAGTTCAAACAGAATGATTGTCATCACAGAAAGCTTGGATAATATCAAGTCAGACAATTTTTAAATTGTGTAGACATTGTGGCTCAACTACCCCTTCCAATTTAATTGTCATCATGAGAGTTATTGGGAAGTGAGACCTTTAAATTTAAGCCTTGAAGGTTCCACCCTTCTGAATGAACCAATGTTGTCATCACAGGAGTTGGCTCATCATAACCTCTTCTAGTCTCTCTTTAACTACCTGTCCTGTCCTTTTGCAATATGATAGGTTATGATACTGTTATGACAGGATAAGAAGTCCTCTATCAGGTTTTCAGTCTCCCAATCAGTAAGCCTATGCATTTCTGTTTACGATTAATTACATTAATTACACAGACTATGGTCTGTGATATCCTCTTATGAAAAACAAAATAGACAAAGACAAGGTTTTCAAATCTAATAAAAGTGTTTCTATTTCCTTTCATTTATCCAATTCATGGTTACCTTATTTTACAAAATATTAGTCTGCAAGACATTCAAAACTCTATAAATTACTCCTATACTACACATTTCAGAAACACAAACTGCTATGCAGATACATTTCAAATGCAACTGACAATATCTTTTTTTAAATGGCATCTCTTTAAACTTGCCTTTGCTTACCCCTTCATCTCTCTGTGTGTCTGTCTGTCTTGTTCTCCTTCCTTCCCTCCTTCTCACTCTCCTTGTTCCATACACACACACACACACACACACACACACA